>CANXYC012229572.1:0-26937 GCA_948193065.1 Aleurites moluccanus
TTAGGATGCTGCATTCAGGGAGAACAACCAATGTTAATTTATGAATTCTTGCCAAACAAAAGCTTGGATTCATTGCTTTTCGGTAGGTCCTTTTACACCAAACAAAACCTTAATCAGACTAATTATAACTGTCAACAGATATATGATCATAGACCGCATCATTCAACTAAACTTTTGATGTAGATGAAACTAAAAAGTCAATCCTGGATTGGAGAAAACGCTTTGATATTATCGTTGGAATTGCTCGTGGGATCTTATATCTTCACCAAGACTCGAGGCTGAGAATTATCCATAGAGATTTAAAAGCTAGCAACATTTTATTAGATGCTGAGATGAATCCAAAAATTTCAGATTTTGGCATGGCTAGAATTTTCAAAAGCAAACAAATTCAAGAAAAGACAAGTAAAGTTGTTGGAACTTTGTAAGTACCCTTACATAAGAAAGAAAAGATGAAACATTACATTATTACTCAATCTCAGTAGCACTGTATACATTGTAATGAATTTTTAACTATTTTTTGCATTTATTTTAATGCAGCGGTTATATGTCACCTGAGTATGTGATTTTCGGAAAATTTTCAATGAAATCAGATGTCTTTAGCTATGGAGTCTTATTATTGGAGATCATTACTGGCATGAAGATCAATGGACTCTGTAAGAAGGATTCATCGTTATCCCTGATAGAATATGTAAGTTATAGAAAATCAACTTTTGGCTGAATGCATAAATTTCGCCTGAACTTTAAAGAAAAAACTGTGTGGTACGCTCAACTCTCATTTAGACTTATTATGCACTTATTCTTTTATTTTTACAACAATTACAACCTCATTGCATATGTCATCTAGAAGAGTAAAAACACTCAAGTTGAGGCAAGTGGAGCATTTAAAAAAAAGTCCAATTTGGCAATTTATTGTATTAAAATTGCATTATGTTGAAGGTGCCATACTATTTTTTTCGATTTTTACTTGCATGTATAAGGATGAATTTATGCATTCAGTCTTATTTTTTATAACCAAATATAGTTTGTGTTGATGGTTAAACCCTTATATATTAATTGTAAATTGCTTAGGTATGGGAATTATGGAGAGAAAATAGAGCCATGGAGATATTGGATTCATCACTAAAGGAGTCATGTGTTTTTGACGAAGTATTGAGATGCATCCAAATTGGACTTTTGTGTGTGCAAGAAGATGAAATGAACAGACCAACCATGTTCACTGTTGTTCTCATGTTAAACAGTGAAATCTCTCTTCCTCCTCCAGAACAGCCTGCATTTATTTTAAAAAGATCTAGTAACCCTAAATCACAAATAAGAGAAGAAATATCATGTTATGTACATGAGATGACAATTACTAATGCTGTAAGTTGCTAAATATATGAACTCTGATCAAAGTTGTAAGATGCATCTATTAAATATCATGTTATGTACATGGGATGCCTTTCTTGTTGTTTCTTACAGTGTTAGAGCAGATTAAAGAAATGTCAAAAACTTAAAATTATTATTTATTTCGCATTTGCCAATTCTCTTTCTTGTTTTTGCATGAAAAAGGCCCTTATAAACAAAATTTCAAATACTAATTTAACTCAGAATTTGGTTTGAAATGGACAGGATATGAAAATTCTTCCCATCCAGTTGGTGCACTTGTACACGGAATAGAAATGGATATTGTCCTGTAGAATAGCTTAAGTTTGTGAGTTAATACTATTTAGTCTCCATAATTAACCTAATTTACAGTTCAAAACCTCTATTTCGAAATCCAAATTATTAATTGTAATAACTATTTTAATCATTATGTAAGATTATTTAAAATTCACCTTAAAATTCAAACTTTTTGTATTTAACCATGCCCCACAAGCAGCAGAGCTTGACCGGCAATGTATAATTTCTCCAAATTGGTGAAGGGGATGGAAAGATTATAATTTTCAACAAAATCACGTGTCAAAAAGTATTAGGCTGTTGAATGACTACCTTAGTTGAAAATATGTTCTTAGCTGAAAATATATGACCAAACCCTTACACAAAGTTCTGTTTAGTGAAGACAGTAGAAACAATTATGGGTACCCAAATGTTTTTTCTGCATTGTTTTCTTCTAATTATCCATTTCACTTTCTGTTTTTCCAAAGACACCATAACCATAAATCAAACCATTCATGATGGCGAGCTTTTAATTTCCAAATAAAAGAATTTTGTATTAGGATTTTTTAGCCCTGGAAGTTCCAGGTATAGATATCTTGGAATCTGGTACTATAAAGTCCGAGAACAAACTGTGGTATGGGTAGCAAATAGGGATAATCCCATTAACAGCTCATCGGGAGTTCTATCATTTAATCAATATGGAAATCTCATTCTCTGTAGCAACACTAAACACAAAGTTCCACTATGGTCTACAAATATCTCATTGGAAGTCGCAGATATTCATTTTGTTCAGCTCTTGGACTCAGGAAACTTGGTGTTGGTTCAAGATAGAAGGTAAAAGATTGTCTGGCAGAGCTTTGATTATCCTACAGACACTCTTCTGCCTGGAATGAAACAATTTTCAACCGGAAGACAGGTATGCAAAATTTCCGAACATCATGGAGATCAGCAGATGACCCTGGATCTGGAGAGTATTCAATTGGCATCAATCCAAAAGGATCACCACAAATTTTTCTTTACAAGGGTTCAAAACTATATTGGCGAAGCATGCCATGGCCGTTAACAAAATATGTGGATGTACCAAAATTCTGTTTTGTCAACAACGAAGATGAGGTATATATTACCTACTTTCTTACTGATACTTCTCTTATCCTAGGAATAGTGTTGGATTATTCAGGACTGGATAAGCACCTAGTATGGCATGAAAATGAAGGCAAATGGAAGGAAACCTGGTCGGTACCCAAATATCAGGTTGAATTATACGGACATTGTAGTACTTACGGAAAGTGTGATCCTTTACGGCTTATTCGTAGATTTGAATGTGATTGTCTACCTGGGTATGAACCCAAGTCCCCTAGGGACTGGAATATTCTGAAAGATGCATCAGGTGGATGTCTAAGGAAGCGGCTAGAGTCTTCTTCAGTATGTAGAGACGGAGAAGGATTTGTGAAAGTGGCAAATGTTAAGGTTCCTGATGCTTCAGTAGTTGTTTGGCTGAGCATGAATATGAGTCCAACGGATTGTGAACAGGAATGCAAAAAGAATTGTTCATGCTCTGCCTATGCAAGCATAGATATTACTGGAAAAGAGACTGGTTGCTTGGCATGGTTTGGCGAATTAATTGATACAGTAGGTATTGATGATGAGGGGTATGATCTTTATGTCCGTGTTGATGCACTTGAATTAGGTATTTGTACTTTTTCTTGCCACAAACTTTTAGACAAAAAAAAAAATTTGATAAAAGGGTCATGCCGGCAATGCACAAATTTTCTGAAGTATTTGTGTTCTATTATGTATTTATATTTATTTATCCTTTTTACATTTGAGCTAAATTCCAAGGACAACTGTGCTTTCTCTATCTTTTTCTTAGACTAATGTTCTTTTCTACTTTTACCTCTAAAAAGCAAAATATTTTCTCTATGCAGCCAATAATGTACACAAGGCAAAAAGTTTCCTTGGAATGAAGGGGATGCTGCCCCTTTTAGTACTGTCAGGTGTTTCAACTTGGTTGGTGATTATCTTATTTGTGTATATGTTGCTCCAGAAAAAGAAAAGAAGGGGTAAGAAACAATTTTAACTTTGCTGTTTTGCACCTTTCCATGTGTGTATAATGAAGAGTTACTCTTCAGAAGAAATGTCCAAATTTTTATTATTTGTTTCCTTTCATTCTGTTTGAGAACAGCTTCGAACAAATGGAAGAAAAAATTGCTTGATACTTTAGGCGATGCACATTGCCAAAAGGGTGTTGTAGCCGTGAATGAAGTTGGAGATAGCACAAGTGATCTAGACATTGCAATTTTCAATCTAAGCACCATACTTGCTGCCACGAACAATTTTGCTCCAGCTAACAAACTTGGACAAGGTGGCTTTGGCTCTAAGGTAGAGTCTGTATGTAATTTTTGAAAATCTTAATGTCTTATCAATAAAATAATATTCAGTGTGCTTTAAAAAAGAAATCCGTTGTTGAGATTCTGAATATGAGAATAATCTTTAAAATTTAAATTGATGATTTAGAGTTAATTAATGTAACCTTTTAAACATTATATTATAATTCCAGGGTCAACTAGCTAATGGACAGGAGGTTGCTGTGAAAAGGCTAGACAAGAATTCATTGCAAGGAATAGAAGAATTTAAAAATGAGGTTATATTAATTTCAAAACTTCAACACAATAATCTTGTGAAACTTTTAGGATGCTGCATTCAGGGAGAACAACCAATGTTAATTTATGAATTCTTGCCAAACAAAAGCTTGGATTCGTTGCTTTTGGTAGGTCCTTTTATACCAAACAAGCTTAAACAGACTAATTATAACTGTCAAAAAAAATATGATCATCATAGACTGCATTATTGAACTAAAATTTTCCTGTAGATGAAACTAGAAAGTCAATCCTGTATTGGAGAAAACGCTTTGATATTATCGTTGGAATTGCTTGTGGGATCTTATAACTTCACCAAGACTCAAGATTGAGAATTATCTATAGAGATTTAAAAGCTAGCGACATTTTATTAGATATTAAGATGAATTCAAAAGTTTCAAATTTTGGCATGGCTGGAATATTTAAAAGCGAACAAATTCAAGAAAAGATAAGTAATTGGAACTTTGCAAGTTCACCTACATAAGAAAAAAAAATATGAAACACTACATTATTACTCAATCTCACTACCATTGTATACGTTGTAATGAATTGTTAACTATTTTTTGCATTTGTTCTAATTCAATGGCTATATGTCATCTGAGTATGTGATTTTCAAAAGATTTTCAATGAAATCAGATGTCTTCAGCTATGAAGTCATATTGTTGGAGATCAAAACTGGCAAGAAGAATAATGGATTCTGTAAGGAGAATTCATCGGTAACCCTGATAGAATATGTAAGTTATAGAAAATTAATTTTTTGCTAAATTCATAAATTTACCCTAAACTTTCAATGAAAAACCATGTGGCATCCTTAACTCCTTAATTCTTACTTCAATTTATTAAGCATTTATTCTTTTATTTTTATAATAATTACAACCTTGTTGCATATTCCGAATCCTCTGTCCCATTATCTGATTCATCTCCTATCTCGTGTCTCTCTTTATGCATCATATTATTTTTTTTTTAAATATTTTAACAGTTAATATTTTTTTATAAATGATGTGGCATATAAAGAGGAGTATGAATAGGAGATAGAACACAACGTCAGACAGATGATCTAGATTGTTTATTGCATATATCAACGGGAAAAGTGAAAACACTCAAGTCAAGGCAAATAGAGCATTAAAAAAAAAATCAAATTCGAAACTTTATTTGGTTTAAAAATACATTTGAAGGTGTAATATAAATTTATTTCTTAAATTTTCGGGGTGAATTTATGCATTCATTCTTAATTTTTATAGTCGGGTATAGTTTATGTTGACAATTCAGCTCTTATATATTAATGTTAAATGCTTAGGTATGGAATTATGGAGAGAAAACAGAGGAATGGAGATAGTGGATTCATCACTAAAGGAGTCGTGTTTTTGATAAAGTATTGAGATGTATCCAAATTGGACTTTTATGTGTGCAAGAGAATGAAATGAACAGACCAACCATGTTCACTGTTGTTCTCATGTTAAACAGTGAAATCTCTCTTCCTCCTCCAAAACAGCCTGCATTTATTTTAAGATCTTATAGTAACCCTAATTCACAAATAAGAGAAGAAATATCATGTTTTATACATAAGATGACAATTACTAATGTTGTAAGTAGGTAAAGGTATGAACTCTGAATAAAATTTAAGATGCATCTATTATATTTTGGGGGCTTCCTAAAGGCTAGTTTGGCATTGCTATGTCAAATAACTACTTGTAAATAATTACTTTTGGACCAAAATTAAGGAGGAATTTTTAGCTAATGATAAATAACTACTTGGAATTAGATTTTTGTGAATCTAAAATTTATTTGGTAAAAGTTTCAAATATGAGCTTTTTGTAAAAATCACTTTATGATATTAGAGCCATTCAGTGTTTTAACAGGCCCAAGATCCTAGAAGCATGTGGAGATGAAAAGCCTATATGAATAACTCACTACGAAAGAAGTAGCAAAGATGTTGTACTTGGAGATTGGACTGGATAAATATGAAGGATCCAAACCTGAACCATGAGCCAAGATTGAATGGATAACAAAGCCTAAAAAGGAGTCTGACTCACAGGCACTAAGAAGGCTTGAGGCAAGTTTGAAAGCTAGTGGACTATAAGGCTTGGAAGAGCTAAGTCTAGCTCAGCTAATGTTGAGGCAAATGACAACTAGGCCATTCAATCAAGAAGTCCAGTTATATTTGAGGGGAGTGTTGGAGATGAATAAATGAATATAGAGGAAATTACATTATATACAATAATTTTTTTTCAATATTACGAACTCTTTTTTTCTTTTTCATTTTTAGCTTTTGTTTGTTTCAAATATATGGTATTTTGTTATTTATTTTTCATATTTACTGTTTCATTTTAGTTTTTAATTTCCTTCAAAAGTTTCTTAATTTTTTCTCCTTTCTTTTTTATTTTTTCAAGAGAAATATAATAGCCACAAAAATTGAAATAGTCTTTCTTCTCATACCCTTGTCTTTTCCTCCTGGCTGTTTATGTTTTCATGACTTGCAAGCTCTTCTTCACTCTGATTCTTGACTTTCCCCTCACACATGGAAGTTTATACGAAATTCTCATAAAAAATCTCATTGAATTTCTCTTTTGGGTATTGCTCTTTGAAGTGCCTTTCAAACTCCAAAAAAGCGTTTTCATCTTTTTTGTTAGTTGTTCATGTTGTGAAAGAAGTGATTTATCAACGATTCTAAAACTGCTACTACCTCCCAAAAGCTCGTTCTCATTGCTGGTGGCTATAATGTTGTTGGTAAGCTTACTTTCTTTCTTTCTATTACCATTTTCTCTCTTATCCCCAAAATATAATTCTTTTGTTAAAAAAATTAAAAATAAATTCTTGATTGTGTTTTTGTTATTAAATTTAGTAGATGTTTGATTTATATTTGTTATATGTTTAGTATATATTTAATATAATTTTATTATATAATAGTTATTGTCAAATAAAAGCGTTGCTTATTTATTTTTTGATTGTTATAGAAAAATTGATATTGTTTGGTTGTATTTGTTGGAAAAGAACACCCTTATTTATTGATTACTTTTTATTTTGATTGTTTTTATGTTAATTTTTGATATATTTCTTTATTTTCATAATATATGGTTGGTTAATTTCGTTGATTGGTTTTAATTATTTTTATGTTAATTTTTGTTATATATATTTTTTTTATTTTTTTTAAGTTATTTTTCATTGTTATTTTTATTTTTTTTGGTATATGTTTTATTATTTTTGGTATTTGAAATTTTACTAGATTTAATTTTTTATTTTTTGTTTTGTTATTATTATATTATCATATGTAAGCATAATTTTTTTTAGAGCTTGAGCTAAAATTATAAAGAATAAGAAATATTTAAAGTATATTAAGAATTACGTGGTAAAAAAATAATAATTTAAGGTGTTATTTGTGAGATTCTAAAATATGGACACATAGTGTTTATGCATAGCAAAAATAAAAATATGGCCTTACATATGATATATCGTATTTTTGATATTTTTTAACGAAAAACCATAAATTTGTAAATAATATGTTACAAATCGTACTGTTGTAAATAATTTTTTGTTTCTCAGTATTTTTGAAAAATTCTCACAATTAGAATTTTTTTCGAAAATATCGAAAAAAATAAAAAATATTTCATTTTTACTGTTAAAAAAAATAAAAATATTATATATCTAAAAATATTTTTTTAAAAATATGACATATATTAAATATATACTATACATATATCAAATATATAAAAATAAAAAATAAAAAATAAAAAAAATAACCGTAAAATAAAAAAAAAAAATTCAAAAAATAGTATATTTGTAATATTCCAAAAATCAACCTACTGCAGCATATAAAGAAGAGGCCCAATTCTCCCATGATGGAAAGCCCAAACATGAAATCCCATGGAGTCCAAAAATTTAAATATGCTTGGGCCATTTAAAAAAAAAAATCGAATTTAAAAGAAAAAGGACCCGATCCAGTTTCCGGAGCCTGGAGGCTGCGAGGGTGTGTTTCATTTAGCGGTGAAACTGATCTCTGCTCTGTGTATTTGTAGAAAGTTTCATTTTGTTTGATTTGGTCTGTAAAAAGTTGAAAACAATGGAAGAAGGTATGATTCCATCTCGCTCTAATCGCAAACGCCCTTTCTTTGAAGACATGGAAGACAACGACTCTAACAAACAACAACCTAAGTATAATTTTCTTCACCTTCCCTTTTCTTTCTATCTCTTTCAATTTCTTCTAATTAATTAAAAATTATTTGATTTTTCAGGCAGAAGAAAGTTAGATTTCCCAAAGGTAAGAAGGTGAAGCCAGGGGATGAAACAGCAGGAGCTAGTCGAGCCATAGTTGAAGATGGTCCTATTGATTTAAAAGATCCTCGACTAGCTGCAAAGGAGCGTGCAAAGCATCGCAATCAAATCACTGCTGAACTATTTAATGAAGAAATCAATGATGTTTCTGCTGCTGAAGTCACTTACGAGGTTAGTTTTCTTTTCTTTTTGTTTAATCATTTGCTGTTTGTTAAGTTCGTATTAGGTGGTTATATTGTTTTAAAGAATTTTTTTTAAGGGAATTTGTAGATATCAGTGTCTATGTTGTGGATTCAAAACAAGAGAATTTAGGGTTTGAAATTAAAGAGAAAGGAGTCTTGCGGTTGTAGATTTGAAAGGTTTAAAATCTAGGCTTTAAATTATAAAGCTGATTTCTGACGTGTCACAAATTTGGGTTCAAAGTTTAGCATAATGGTGTGGTCTGAAGCTTGTTGCTGCAAAACTACAAATGAAAAAACAAACAGGAGATGGGTTTAAACTATCTAGAAAATTATTTTCTAAATAGTACTAAGCCGTAACTTTGAGTAGAAAATTTTCCAAGAATAATTAGGAATTGTACTAATTCCAGTTTTCCTTGAACCCATAACTTGGGTTTATGAGATAATGCTCGTTTATAGTGTCATTTACACTTCTATTGAGCAAGCTATAATTAGGAATACTTACATTTCTCCAAATTCACAACATTTTCTTTCAGTCAAAATATGTCTCAGATTCATCAGTAATTGGGTCAAAGGAAAAGATAGCCTGTGATCAGAGATTTCTTTTGGCAGGATAATGAGAATTTCATTGAAGATGGGATTCAAATTGAACCTTTTAATCTTGACCAAGAAAGGGAAGAAGGCTACTTTGATGCGGAGGGAAATTTTGTTGAATATGTCAATGAGAATGAACTCAAGGTAAATTGCTATATTAAAGTGCATTCATCTTTCAATTCAGAATCAAATTGTTGATGTTCATGTGGATTTTCACAGGATGCGTGGCTTGATAGTGTTGAAGTTGATCCAAGATATGCTGGTAAAAGCTCTATGGTAAAAGTTGAGGATGATGATAAAAATGATACTTCTGACCTTTCATCTGAAGACATTGGAATGATGAAGAGGCGTATTGCCAACTTGCTTGAGCCAGGAGAAACGGTAAATTTTATTGCATCTTATTTTATGTACTTTATCTTGAGTGTAATCTTTTAATTGATTTGTTTGCTTGTTGGAGACTTATTTTGCAATATCAGATAGCTATGCCTTTTTGTTCTCTTCCACTTAGGCTAGTAACGACCAAATTGCTCTTTTTTTTTTTACCCTGGAATTAAGATGGGCTTTTAGGTTTAAATTGTTAATGAAGTTTGCATTTCGGAGAACTGAGTTTTTTTGTTGTGCAGCTTAGGTTAGTGATCCAAACATAAAAAGCATTAGAGAGGTAGCTTTATATATAAAATTCATTTCATATTCTAAAGAATGGAAACATTTGGATCTACATGTATATGTCTTATTTTCAACTGTCATTTACTACACCATTCCTTCTATTCTTTGTTGATATTACCATTCAAGTACATTATTCTTCTTGCAATAATACATATGAATCTGAGAACCATTCTCTGTGTTTGTGTCTGATGTCAATTATCAACTATCTATTTTACACACATTTGAGATGGCCATCAGAAATATTGACCGGCTTCTCAATGCAGAATTCTGTTGAATGTCATTTACTGTTTCACCTAGGGGTTTCACAAGGCAAAGAAAGTTTGTTTGCATACAAAATTGTGAACTTCAGAACTTTAAGAATCTATTTATGAAGTCTCATTACTCCATCCTTAATTTAAGAAATGACCAAATTTAAAATATTTTGCACACAAGTCGAGTTAGTTACTATGAGAACTCACATAAATGAGGTTCCTTCAGAAACTCACATAAATAGTTTGATTTAACTTTTACTAAATTGACTTAAAGACTTAAAAATTGCATATTTTCATGGGGTTTTCTTAAATTTGATTAATTTTTAATAGTATTTAACTATTTATTTATTGTTTTTGTTAAATAGGTCAAAGGATCTGGTTGGAAAATTATTTTTCTTTATTTTTAGTCAACATGCACCTTGGTTCCACTAGGCACACACCCAGGACTTGCACTTTGTTTTTGTAGTACGCCTTCTGTGCCTCTAACAACACTGTGAATGACTTGCTTAAAATGTGGTGTGAATAATGGAAATTTGGGTGGTTCCACTAGGCACACGCCTAGGACTTGCACTTGTGCCTTAGTACACATTCTGTGGCTCTAGCAACACTGGAATGACTTGCTTAAAATGTGGTGTGAATAATGGAAATTTGGATATTTTCCTTCTGGAAAGTGTGAAAGTGTTGTGGTTGATATCTTGGAGTAGCAGTATTGTTTTAACATAAGCAGTATAGAGCTCGGTATTTTTGAAGCCCCAAGGTGCCCTAAGGCGCAAAGGGTTCTGAAGTCTGAGGAACAAGATGCAAGGCATGTGGGTAGAAGGCACATCTTGACTTTTTAAAAAAAAAAAAAAAGAAAAAAGAAAGAAAAACACAAAAATGTATTTCCTGGTTGAATAATAAGATGTAGGATAGAAGATGAGAAAAAGAGGAAAGAAGGAAAAAAAAAACAATTAGGGAGAGAATAGAAGAGGAGAAGAAGTTTTTAGAAGATAAACAACAAAATATCATTGAAAGAATAAGAATAGAAGAAGAGGAGATAACAGACATGGAAATATTTGCCCACTTTCCTCAATGGAGAGTGATTGTTTACCTTAGGAGTACTTATTTCTGTAAATTATTTTTGCAGTAAAAAGTTGGATGAGGATAGTTCAAAAGTCCCCTTTTTTTTGCTTTAGTTTTCTACAAGAAATATTCAATTTTAAAAATGTGGACCCACAAATTAGTTTAAATGGGGAAAAAAATCATTTAAAAAGAATTCAGGCGCATCTAAGCCCAGGGCTTGTCTGAGGGCCTGGAGCACATAGGTGTGGCTAGATTGCACCTTGCCTAGGTATAGTCCAGCAGGGTACCTGTGCCTGGCTGTAAGCCTAGGCATTTCTTTAACAACACTGGTACATCTGTGGAAGCTGTGTAAAGTTACAAGTTTGTTAAGGTCTAATTAGGATTTGTAAATGTTGCAGCATGAAACAGAAGGCAATCAAAGGAAAAAAAAAACATTGATGAATTTTCTTTATTTAGGCAAGCCTTTATTGCTTTTTGAAAATTTACATATTTTTTGCATGGCCTCTGAGCTTTATAATAGTATAAGAATTTTAGTCAATATTTCATTTTATTCTCTTCATGTAGCAATTGTGACAGTGCATGTTTCGTGTGTGGCAACTAGTGGCATGACTAATTTTTTGCTGACAGGTGTTACAAGCTTTAAGAAGGTTAAAGGGTGGTTCAAATAAGAAAGAGAGGATGTCAGCTGAGACGCAACGACTATTTGACCAGCTGACTGAAGACGCAAACAAGCTGTTGGATCAGGGAGAATACAGTTAAGTGTATTACTTGAGCTAATTTGTCCACTGTATGTCAAAGAACTATTGAGATATTTTTTATTCATATTATGTGGGCATATAATGACTTTTTTTTGTTTTAATATCTTTTCCTATTTTTTTGGCTTTTGTTTGTCCCTTTCCTCGTCTTCTCACTACATATGCTCATGTCATACTATTGATTAACTTACTTGTTTAAGAATTCATTATGCAGATGTTTATCATGACAAGCAAGAGGTTTTCAAGCGCGAGGCAGGTTGGTGTGATGTTTAGTAGTTTGCCTTTCTGTATTATCTTCTTTTTTTCCCTTCTTCTTTTCTCTTTTCTGATACTTGGCTTCAATAAGTCTTATTTTTCCTTAGAACAATCATGAAATTGTGATATCATGTGTCATAATATGCAACTAATTGCACCGGACTAACTGGATTTTGTTACTGGTTCTTCCTGGACGGTCTTCTATGATTATTGTTTTCCAAATGTGGTATAACTGTGAAATGTTTGTGGATGTATCTTATAAACTCTCAGCTCTCTTTATAGCCCATGACCTATATTCATATCCAGAGCACGTATCTGTGTGTGATCATGTGTTTTATTGTGATCCGTCTTTTTTCATAGCCAGAGCACTCCCAATATCCGGCCACCTCAAAACAATAACACATCAGCCACCACAAGCCTCCCTCACAAATCAAATTGCTGTAGGATGATGTACATTACATGCAATTGAATTCCACATAGGTGTAGCCATGTAGGAATATTTGAAGATCAATTTAGTAATATCAATATCAAAGAGTCATTTTTCTTTATTTTGTAATGTTTAATCATATATAACAATTTATTATTAATGCTTGTCATATTTCTCTTGTTTTATGCATTACTATTATTTCCAAAGTAAAGTTTCATTCATGAAGTACTAATCTACTACCTTTAGCACATTGGCCTTTCACAAATGGTTACTCCTTGTTATTTGTTTGTCTTCTTTAGAAGGATATGAGAAGTTGGCTCTGGCAAGGGGGAAGGGCCCATCTCTCAGTATGGGCCAGGAAATTTCAGATTACAGCATGAGGAAGGACTTGCCTTCCGATGTATCAGATCAGGGAGCAACCTCTTCAATATTGTTCAATGCTGATGTGAGTGCTTCAAACACAAATATATCTGCTGCAGAAATCCCAAGCAATGGCACTGATGCATATGACATTTTTGCGGATGATGATGATAATGCTGGACCATCCTTTAATAGTAGTAATTTGGTTTCTGACCTTAATTCTAATGGAATCAATCAATCATCATCAGATGGCCAGAACACTGCTTCTGAAAGTAAGTTCAATTATCAGTTGGGTTTTTGAGAAGTGTTATGGATGGAATTAAAATTTTTCTTTGGAGTCATTTGTCTAGATGAGTGTTAATGCATTTTTGGTTGGCCTTGTTTTTTCTTACATATTCTAATTGCTTGGTATGCAGTGGGAGCTTTGCAAGATGATTATGTGTATGATGAGACATCTGGGTATTCTCTCTCTCTCTCTCTCTCTCTCTCACACACACACACACACACACATATATACACGCACAAATACATATTGAAATTATTGCACTTTTTGATCATTGTGTGTTTGCGTCCTGTTTACTTGTTTTACTGGGCCATATTTATAGTATATGGATTACCTGACTTCAGGATCTGCTGTTGCTTGAAAGTAAAGCATACCTGAATTAAGGGTATGGTGTTGCTTCAATGTAAGCTGCAGTTGTAGCCCTTTTAAGTGATTCCATGGTTATCTATCCCAACTATTGAAATGGAAAAAGGAAGTTGTACATTTAGATTGTTCACTGGTTCTATTAAAGGTTATGCAAGTAGGGACTTCTATGTATAGATCTGTTTTTTAGTCATTGCTGTAAATTGATAGACACTTGAAATAGGTGTGATATGGTACAAACTTGCTGAAACAATCTATCATTAGGAAATAATGAAATATATATTTTCAGAAGGTGGGAACACTGAACACATGACTGTTAATTTGTTTAACTGCCAAAAGATTCCTAATATACATGGGACTTTATCATTATTCTTGTCCTTTTCTATGTAAAAGATGATTGCATGGCATATAAGCAGACGTTGAAACTTCATTGCACCTGTCCTCATTATTTGATAGCACCTTATTGCTTGTTTCTTCTGGGTTGTCTTTTAAGATTATGCAGAAATAATATTATTGCACAAAACATTCTTGTAATCCATTTTTTGGTTTCTAAGTTTTTAGTAAGTTGAAGGACATTCTTGTAATCCATGTCCTAATTGACAGGTACACATTTTTTTCATTTTCTTTTTTATAATGGTTGCTGCTGATTTTGTGTTGGTGATTTATGGTTCTTCCTTTGCCAACTTGATTCTAGTTTCCAAGTAATTCAGTTTAGCAATTATCTTTGTGCTCTTCTCTTAATTTTGGGGCTGGTTCTGATAATCTATCTTGTTATTAGCTTGGCAGTTTGTTATTTTTCCCCTTATTTTCTCAGCATAGTTTCATTGGTTATGCGTTGGGTTTCCTTAGAAGTCTGTTGTGTCATGCTGACGTTAGTTTTCTCTATTCCTCAGGTACTACTATAGTAGCAGTTCAGGTTACTATTATGACCCATCAACAGGATTGTACTGCTATGCAACATCTGGGAAATGGTAATTAACTTGTAATCTAATTTTAGTTTGAATTCTGGATTTCTTTGAAGAATAGCTTTCAAATTAAACTGCCTATGATACAAGATATTCTCATGATTTATTTAGTTCATAATTAGTTCCTATAGTTGATGCAACTCTATTCAATTTAATTCAAAATCAACATCAACATCAATTGTAGTTTAAATGGTGGTATTTTATATGGATATTAATTCTCTGTTCTTCTCATTTTATGGTACACCTTTATGTAAGGTCTAGTGGTGCTAAATCCTTATCATTGTCACTTCTCCCCATTCCTTGATTTACCTTCCTTTTTATTCACTCCTATCACTTGCATGCCTAATTGTCTGTTTCAGTGCGTTTGTAAATCTACTTGGACGTGGCAGAACCATTTCAATCATTCCTCCTGCAACTTATCATCAACAGATGGTAGTCCCTCATTCCTACAATGCATTCATTCCTTATACAATCCTTTCTAGAAATTCCCACCTCTCTGTGATATGATCCATTCTTTATACAGTCCTTTCTAGTGTTTCCACACTTTCATCTTAGCACCCTCATTTCTGTCATGCTTATTTTCTGGACCACATGTATGCCGTCCTTATTGTGGTCTTTAGGTCATTTCAATTTGGTTTTTGATTTTTAAAACTGTTTTTTACTTATCCTTAATAAATGCTTTTTTTTTTCCCTTTACTTTTTAGTGTCTCAAAAGACTTATTTATCCTTTACCTAATACGATACTCCAATTCAAATGTCAAAAGCAAAATAAATCAACTAAAATGAATTAAGAATTGGTTTGTTCAGTCCTATTTCTAATCTAATTTGGTCTATAAAAATTTTAGATAATCTTTGATAAATCAATGTACAATGAGTTTAAATAACATAATGACTGCTACTTAACGGTTGTTTCAGATGGTGTTATCTTTACCCCCAGTACTGGGATTTTTTTTTTAATGAAAGGGTAACAACCTTTATGGCTATTATGTAATGTTAAACTGTTATTATTGGAACAATCAGGATTCTCGGGCTCTAATAGTTTTCTTCCTTTACTTCCTTTTTTGGAGAAATTTGGAATCCTTAGCTACTTAGATGTGGAGTGGAGAACAAGAGCCAAAGATTTAGACCAATGGATGGTTTGATCTGTGTACTAACAATCACTTATAGAGATCTAAAGCTGTTAAGACTATTAATAATGTCCTCAAATTCGCCATTGTTCTACTGCATTAAATTTATTTTAGAAGTATTTTGGATGAGATTTCAGGTCATTGCCATGTCTCTTTGTTTTGTTATTGGTTGAAAGTATTGTTGCATGCTGGCCTTAGGTTTTCACCAATCCCTATTGGAATAATCGAGTATTCTGACTAAGAACTCCCAGACAAGCATAATATATAGAAATTTCCCAAGCTGGAAAATTTTTGTTAATAATTGAATGTAGGCAGATGTAATTGCAAGCATACATAGCCCAACTAACCGCCCCTTTTTTTCCTGCCATTTCTTCTAGGTACTCATTCAACAAGGAGACAGGGACTTATGATGAAATCCCTGAAGTTGCATATGCAAACTGAAGGGAACAGTTTTGTTGCTCACTTGTGGAGTTTGTACAGGTTACCAAGTACAAGGTTGTATTTTCAGAAACTGGACATTTAAGATTTGACATAGGTGCCTTTCTTTCAGTTAAATAACTAACCCTTTTGCACCGTAATTCCTCGCTAAAGAAGAGCTAAGCTTTTGGAATGTGAAAGTTGTAGTTAAGAATATGTAATGTTTTTTACTATTGACTGTGATTCTAGAAGGTTTTAGCAGACTGTTTTAGTACAACTGTGAAGGCCTTAATTCTTGCTCCTCCGTTTGTAGAGATTGAAATATGAAACTTGCAATTGACATACGCTTGTTGGAAGAAGCGCATAATAACTTGTTTTTTCAATCTCCTAGAGGAAAATTTGAGTTTTACGATAATTAGTATTAATTATTGTTTTATTAATTAGAATTACTAAAGATATGAATATAACTATAATTGATGATAGATAATTTTTTTAAAATAATCATCTCAATTGTACAGGTACTTGAACATAGCCATAGTGGAGTAGCCAAAAAAGTTTATTTAAATTTTGCACTTATTAATCACCAATTCAAGATTTTATATTACTTAAAACAACTCTAAAATACTGAACTAAAAATTTATTTTTTAATTCAATCGATCATAAATATTTTTGGACTAGTTTATATTCTCCAAAGTTAAAAGTGCATCCTCGTATTCGACATATGCATTCAGAATTACCTCTTAAATGTCGGTCCTGAAAATCAAATATTGATCAATAAAAAAGGTGTAAATTTCAGACCCTAAGAGATTTATTATTGTGTTTTCAAATATGTCAATTATATAATTATTATCAATTACATAATTATAAAATAATTAATGTTATTAATAGTTATAATAAAGATAAAATAATAATAAATATAATTTTTTAATTTTTATACCAAAATAAAAATTGACTAGTTTGGGGATAGAAGGTGTTTATATAATATTTCCTAATGTAAAAACTTTGTAGTTGACATAAGAAAAAACAAACTTTATATCACTAATCACTTATTTTACATTAATTAATTAACAAGTTGACCGGTAAATTAAGGAACAAAAAAGTCAATTTTGGATGTGTAGATCAATGGGATCGATCTAGTCTAGCAAAGAAAATTCTTACATCTTATTAAAAAAAAAATCCTTTAATGTGGATTTCTATCAAAAATGTAAATGATCAAGGTTTCCAATCTGATCTTTGAATTGGTAAGAATGGGATCACAGGTTAAAAGTTCAATTAGAATTAATTTGATTATTGAATTGTACTTATATTAAAAATATAATAAATGAATTTTGTAAGACCACTCGTTAAAAAATATTATTTCAAATAAAATATAATTATAAAATAATTATTTCGGATAAATATAAATAAATTAAATAAAAAAAATAGAGATTTTGATAGAGTTATATTTTGTTATAATCACTTTTAGATTATAATTCATATTTTTCACTCATTTAATTTATTTTTAAATTTTTTTGTCTATTATTGTCTGAATTATTATTTTTTAACGAGTGTCCTTAGAAAAACTGTATAATAGATATTATATAACATATATTATAATTAATATTAATACATCAAAACAAAGTAAATAAATTAAGAAATGAATTAATATAAATTTTAAATTAACACCAATTAGCAAATTTATTAAATAATATTTAAAATAAAATTTCAAATCATAATAATTATATTCTTAGGTAAAAAAAAAATTATTGATATTATTAATTTGAAAGATTTAAGGCATATTAAGTTTAATGGATGTAATTCTTAAATAATAATGATTATAATTTTTCAATTTGAAACAATGTTGTGATAAATAATTAAGTTATTTTATTATTATATTAAATAAAATTTGGAGGATGAATAATAAGAATTCAACTTGGTTAAATGGGAAAACTTAACAGACACCTCTTGGAGGATAAATAATTAAGCCATAAATCAAACTATTAAAGATGGAACCTTTCTAATCTCCAAAGAAAATAACTTTGCTGTTGGGTTTCTTAGCCCTGGCAATTCCAACAGCAGATATCTTGGAATTTGATAGTATAAAGTATCAAAACAAACTGTAGTTTGGGTAGCAAATATGAATCATCCAATCAATGATTCCTCAGGAGTTCTCTCCAGTAATCAATATGGAAATCTAATTCCTTATAGCTACCATAATCAAAAATCTCCTATTTGGTCTACTAATGTTTCATTGGAAGTATCATATACTTGCAACGCTCAGCTTTTGGATTCAGGAAATTTGGTTTTAGTCCAAAATTTAAGTAAAAAAATTGTGTGGCAAAGTTTTGACTATCCTATGGATATTCATTTATCAAGAATGAAAATTGGGTTGAATAGGAAGACAGGTGTGCGCCAGTTCCTAACATCATGGAGATCAGCAGATGATCCTGCAACCGGAGACTACTCAGTTGGATTCAACTCGAATGGATTACCACAAGCCTTTGTTTACAAAGGTACTGTTAAGTTATGGCTCATATTTGTTTGAGAAGAATTATTTATACGATGTTGATGGTCTTGAATCCTTTTTAATTATAACAATGATTATGTAATTCTTATTTATATAAGGTTTAAACAGGATAATATAAATAGGATTATGATACTTGTTCTTGAAATATAGTAAATAACTTGTATTCTTCTCTCTTTTTTGTTTTCTAATCTGTGTATGCGTTCACTGGTGCTTTTGCTAACAGGTACAAAACAATATCGGCGAAGCATGACATGGCCCATAAAAAATTATTAAGATTTTCGAAACATCAGTTTTGTCAACAACCCATATGAGATATCTGTTATTTACTCTCCTGTTGATTCTGTTATTGTAAGAATAGTGTTAGATTATTCATGATTGCTTAAGCACCAAACATGGCATGAAAGTGAAGGAGAATGGAAAGAATTCTGGTCAGCACCTAAATATCAATGTGAATCATATGGACATCGTGGTAGATATAGTAAGTGTGATCCTTTACAAGTTAATCATAGATTTGAATGCGATTGTATACCTGAGTATGAACCCAAGCCCCCAAGGGATTGGAATAATTTTAGAGATACATCAAGGGGATGTGTCAAGAAACTGCTACAATCATCCTCCATGTGTATGAATGAAGAAGGATTTGTGAAAGTGGAACATGTTAAGGTTCCTGATGCTTTAGAAAGAGTTTGGTTCGATATGAATATGAATCATATAGATTGTGAAAAGGAATGCAAGAGGAATTGTTCGTGCTCTGCATATACAATCATTAATTTTTCTGGGAAAAAGACAGGATGTTAGATATGGTTTGGCGAATTAATTGACATTGTAGATAATGTTGAAAAGGGAACTGATTTTTATGTCCGGGCTGATGAAATTGAATTAGGTAATGTTTTCTTGTTGTTTACTGATTTTGAACAAAACCTTCTATTTTCCATTTCTTGAAATAATGTTAGTTCAGTTATGTTATTTTCTTTATTTTGCCAGCTGAAATCAAACAAAACTCAAATGGATTTCTTGGAAGAAAAGATATTTTGGCCATTTTAGTATCTGTTGTTTCAGCTTGGTTTGTTGTCATCTTATTTGCATATTTGTGGAACAAGAAGAAGAAAAAAAAGGGGTAAGGATATGCTTGTTTGTGCCTTTCCATGAATATTTAAATTTAGAATAAGCATTTTGTTTCAATTTTTTTAGGACAGCGAGGAGCAAAAGATTGCTTGACATGGATGCTCTAACAGCAAATGAAGTTGGAGGAGCCGAGGAAGCACGAGTCGTCAAGACATTTTGGCATTGGTTTAAAATCTCAGAACAATACTTTCAGAGACTGAGAATTTCTCCCCAGCTAACAAACTAGGACATGGTGGTTTTGGCTTGGTTTACAAGGTAATTAATAACATATATCTCTATGCAATTATGTAAATGTTTCAAAACTGAATGGCTTAACAATCAAGGTCATGTTCTTGCAATTATTGCATGAGAATTTAGCATTAAATTGATTATTTTAGGGTCAACTATCAAATGGACAAGAGATTGCTGTGAAAAGACTATCAAAGAATTCAAACCGAGGAATAAAAGAACTTAAAAATGAAGTTATGTTGATTGCAAAACTTCAGCACAAGAATCTTGTGAAACTCCTAGGATGCTGCATTGAAGGAGAAGAACCAACGCTAATTTACGAAACTTGCCAAACAAAAGCTTGGACTCATTTCTTTTTGACAAGTCCTTTCTGTTTGTATCCTAAGCCATATTTCCTAGTATTGTTTCCACCAATATGATTGAGGGAATTCAAGTGAACAATGTATATATTTTTTTATTAGATGAAGCAAGAAGTTCAATCTTGGATTGGAGAAAACACTTTGATATTATTGTTGGAATTGTTCGTGGGATCTTATATATTAACCAAGACTTCAGGTTAAGAATTATTCATAGAGATTTAAAAACTAGCAACATTCTATTGGATACAGAGATGAACCCAAAAATTTCAGATTTTGACCTAACTAGAATCTTCGAAGCAGATCAAATTCAAGGAAAGACAAACAGGATTGCTGGAACATTGTAAGTATAATATAATTGATCCAACAATGTTGGTGATGAATGTTTTGACTAATTTTGCATACAATTTCTTTTGTATGCAGTGGCTACATGTCACCAGAATATATGATTTTTGGAAAATTTTCAGTAAAATCTAATGTCTTTAGTTATGGAGTCATAGTGTTGGAAATTATTACTGGCAAGAAGAACAATGACCTTTTTTCAAAAGGAATCTTCACCAATCTTAATCGAATATGTAAGTTACAGAAGAGTTCTATTGTAGAAATTTTTTTTATCCAGGAAGGATATATATATATATGCATTTATCGCCAGACTAAGCCTGCAAGTGCAAATTCCAAAACTTTCATTTCAAGGAAATTCTTTGCTCTTACATTTTAACGTTGAAATGCTCCGGTGTGGGAGTTACGGAAAGAAGATAGAGGATTCATCACTAATGGAATCAAGTTCTTGTTCTAATGAAGTATTAAGATGCATTCAAATTGGACTTTTATGTGTTCAAGAAGTGGCAATGGATAGAACAACAATGTTAGAAGTTGTTCTAATGTTGAATGTGAAACCACTCTTCCTTCCCCAAATCAACCTACATTTGTTCTTAGAAAACAATGTAATAATTTTAACAATGCAGTAAGAGAAGAATTGTGTTCTACAGAGAAGAATTATGTTCTGCAAATGAAGAGACAATTAGTAAGATTACAAGTCGCTGAACATATGGCTTCAATCACTTACTTTTTTTCCTTTCTTCATTTGGTTTGTTTCAGTATAAATAGCATTGTGTGTGTGAAACCATGATTTGGTGTTTATGGTGGCCTTTGTTCAGCTTTTAATTATTGGTTAGCTTCACACTCCTAATCCATTTCCTATAATGAGAGACTACATGTATATGTTTATTGCCACTAAACTATAAATTTTAGGCTATGTTTAGTACGACATAATATAATGTAATGTAATGAAATGAAAAATGAATGTCACAGGTATTAAATTATTTTGTTTAGAAGTACAATAGAATAATCATGTAATGATTAAAATAATTAATTAAACTAATAATGGTTTACATAAAACAGTGAAAAAAATTTTAAAAATATATAAAAAAATGTCAATACAAGTTTTTAAAAGAACTCTAAATTCAATCCCAAACGGATTTATGGTCTTGCATAAATTTAAAAAAACAAGTGCATTTGGGACTTACTACATGCAATGAAAAATTAGTCTCTCACAACTTCCAGAACTTTTCCCAATGTAAGTGTATGCAATGCTTCAGAGAGAAGTCCTCCCTTCCTGATGGATAGCTCCTGAGAAACTTGTTGCATTGTTGGCCGGAATTTTGGATTGGCATTGATACATGTAAATGCTAGTTTGATGACTCTGACAACTTCATCAGCCAATTCAGGTGTAGGAGTTTGCAAGCGCTGGTCTAGTAGATCTTTCAAGGTCGTGTTATGAGAATTTGATTTGTTCGAAGACAGTTCGATCGACGATGTTGGTGATGACATTGTTGAATAAGTCGAAGGCGAGCATATGAGTTCGCCAGGATGATGCCCCATGAGTATTTCAAGTGTCACTACTCCAAAACTATAAACATCACATTTCTCAGTAACTTTCATTGTGTATGCAAGCTCTGCATATAAACATTAAAAAAATTGAAAAAGTAAGAGATCAATAAATAGTATTATTACAATTTCTTTTGAAACTTTTGATTAATAGAATATGTATTATTCGACTTACAAACAAACTTTAATGACTTTGAATCAATAGTTTGAACATAATATTCAAATAATAATGCCAGATGCAACTTTGTATTGCAGTTATGATATTTGCAGGTTTGTTTTTACACACAATAGTACTATATAAGAAATCACTATCCTTACTTGATGCAGTATTTACTTGTAAAAGAATTGAGAATCACATTACCTGGAGCAATGTATCCATAAGTTCCAGCAAGAGCAGTCCAGTTAGATAAATCTTGCTTAATAAGTCTAGCAGTGCTAAAATCAGAAACTTTAGCTTCAAATTTGTCATCCAACAAAATATTGTTGCTCGATATGTCTCGATGAATAACCTGTGGAGTACAGTCATGATGCATATAAAAGAGAGCATTAACAATCCCCTTAACAACATTAATTCTTTTACACCAATCCAACTCTTTTGCTGCTTCTACATTGCTCAAGATCCTAGCCAAACTTCCCCTCTCCAAGTACTCGCAAACAAGAAATGATTCTTCAGCCTGCAAGCAAAAACCATGCAGCTTCACAATGTTTCTATGGCGGATTTTACTCAATGTTTGAATCTCATTTTCAAAAGTTTTTCCATCTCCGAATTTCGAAAAATGAAAAGGGTGAAATTTCTTTACTGCAACAACTTGACCTGTTGACAACTTGGCTTTATAAACACTCCCATGTCCTCCAACTCCAATGCAGTACTTAGAATTGAAACCTTCAGTAGCTGATTTGATATCTTCATAGACTAACTTACCATCATAACTCCATATAGCAAACAAATTTGAATTCTGTGAGTTGATGAACTCGCTGTTTATTCTGTTTTTTCTCTGTTTCTGAAGGAGACAGAACACAAAAATAACAATGGCTAACAGAAAAGATGCTACAGAAAGAGGAACAAGAATCACAAGTAGTAAGGGATTTTCTTTGTCTAAAGATGATGGACAAATAATCAAGCCAGTATAGTTTCCACACAAGCCTTTATTGTGGGAAAATGCTCCTGATGATGCTTCTCGGAACGCTTTATTTTTAGGAATTTGACCCTCCAACTCATTGTAGGAAAAATCAACTCGGCTTAAACTCTCCATTTGGTCGAAATTCGATGGAATTGAACCAGTGAGTTTATTGTGAGAGAGATCTAATATTTCCAATTTGACTAACTTCCCAAGTTGCCATGGAATTTCACCAGAAAGTGAGTTCCTGCTAAGATCTAGCAGAACTTGCAATGACTTTAAATTCCCAAGTTCAATAGGAATTTTTTCACTGAAATTATTGTTACTCAAGTTCAAGTACAACATTTTCCAGCAATCACCAAGTTGTTTGGGTATAATCTCGCTTAGATTATTTGCTGCTAGATCAAGATAAGCAAGATCAGGCAACATTCCAAGTTCTTGAGGAATATTGCCAGAAAGATTGTTTTTGCTCAACGTTAAATTGAACAGTGACTTCAATTTGCCCAACTCATTCGGTATGTTTCCTTCAAGATTATTGGAAGAAAGGTCTATAAAATGAAGAAATGTTGACTCTGCAAGCTCTGCTGGTATAACACCAGTGATATGATTATTGGAGATTTTGAGGCTTGTTAGACTTTGACACTTGCCCCAATTTGCAGATACCTCTCCAACAAAATTATTGTAGCTCAAATCTACATAATCAAGCTTAGAATATATACCAAAATCTTCAGAAATATTACCAATAAGATTATTCCTATCGAGCCGAAGTCTAGTTAAGCTTGTGCAGTTTTTCAACCCTTTAGGAACTGAACCTGTAAATTGATTGTTACTTGCACAGAAATCTTCTAGTATTCCACCATGACAAATTTTTTCTGGCAAAAAGCCAGAAATGCTGTTGTTTGATAAGAAGAACAATGTCAAATTGAAAAGATTATTGATCTCTTGAGGCAATGGACCTGAGAGATGATTCCCATAAAGTGACAAAACCTTTAGGCCTATCAAATCACCTATGGAAGACGGGATTGTGCCAGTAAAGTTGTTTAAATTCAACCTGAGCTCAATTAAAGATTGCAAGTTTCCAAATTGTGGTGGAATTGACCCAGAAAGGTGATTACCGGCAAGGTTTAGTATAGATAGATGGGTTAAATTTCCAATAGTGGCAGGAATAGACCCTGAAAGAAGGTTGTTAGAGAAGCTCAAGAAATTGAGTTCCAACAATTTTCCTACTTCTTTAGGAATATTTCCACTGAAATGATTGTAACCAAGATTGAGAATGGTAAGTTTGGATAGTTTGCTAATTGATGAAGGTATGTTTCCAGATAGTGAATTGTAATGAAGATCAAGAGAAGAGAGATTAGGAAAAGATGAGAATTTTAAGACATTAAGAGTACCTTCTAATTCGATATTCGTGAGATTTATTCGAGCAATACTACCAGCATCATTGCAGCTGATACCAAGCCAAGAACATGGACTAATGCTCAAGGTTGTCCATGAAGAGAGGAGAGATTGACTTTGGTTACTAAGACTTCTTTTCCATTTAAGTAATGCTTCTATTTCAAGTTCTTGTTGAGTTGAAGCAGAAGTAAAAGCAAGAACATGAAAATGAATCAGGATTATGAGAAAAAGAGAAGATAAAGCTTTGAGCAACATGGTTTTCATATAGAGTGGGATTGATGAAGATCAAAATTTTATATGAAGAATTTGAAAGTCGAGGAAAATAAAGAGGAAAGTGAAAGGAAAATTGATGAAACTTTCTTTCCACCAAACAAGTGAAGGGAAAATAAATTCTTTATATTTTATTTCCTCCAAACAAAGACAATTGATGATATAGAGTGAGATTGGTATGAAATATGCAAGATTTTGAGTGTAGTTTAGGTTATTTAATCTGACTTAGTAGTGTAAGATATTTGTAGTTTCTTTCTTCCAAGAAAGATGCTATTCAGTCAAGTCTCTTTCATTTTCAGTTGGCTAGAGAGTGGATGTTAGAAAAGTAAAGTCTCAGTCAAGCTCTATCTTGTATTTCAAACAAGCCTAACCCATTTATAATGGCAACTGGACATTTCAAAATTCTTTATTAGGTTCAGTAGTTTGACCATATACAGTCAAACCTAAATAAATTAATAGTAAATTATATTAATTAAAAGATATATTAATTAATCAATAAATTAATAATTTATTAATTTAAAAAAATATTTATAATTTAATAAATAATATTTAATCAATTAAAAAATTAATATTTTATTAATTTTATAATCAATTAAAAAAAATTAATAAATTAAATATGAATTAATTAAAATGAAATAAAAAATTATATTATGAATTAAATAAATTGAATAAAAAATATATATAAATTGAATATAAATTAAATGAAAGTAAAAAATATAAATATTATTATTTAGATTTAAAATAATTTTTATATAAAACACTTGAAAAAATTCTTATATTTTTCATAATTATAATGATTTTGCATTTAAAAAGTGTTAAAAAATTAACTATAACATAAAATATTATATGAGTATAGTAAAGAGTAAAGATCATATCTTATACACTTACAAAAAATTACAATAATAAATTTATGACGAATTTCATTTAAAAATTTATCAAAATATAATATCAAATATAACTTTTAGATTTAATAAAAAAAAATTAGATATAAAATTCAACTATATTTAAATTTCAAAATAAAAAAATAACAATAAATTTATATTTTAATAAAATATCATAATTTATTATATATAAAATATTAATAAATTATTAATAACAAATTACTAATTTATAATATAAATGGGACTAATATAATTATATAAGAATTTTTTTAAAAATATTATCTTATTAATTTATCGAAATTATGAATTAACCAAATCGAGATCGGATAAATTTATTATATAATGAAAATTATTAATTTATTTATAAAAATTTTATTGTATTTTAATAACAGAATTCCAAATTATTTTATTAAAAATTTGCAGAATACTAGACCACAAGAATCGATGGAGAAATAGTACTATATATGAAAGTTTTGCTGCACACTCAGACACGACCTAACATAAATGTCTATAATACTTGAATAATTCATTCAAGGACCTTTTTTCTTAAAAATAACAAAACAAAAAAAAATTTACCATTTTATAACAAAACCTATTATTATTATCTGTTTATACCAATAGCGCATCCAATATCTGAACTGTCTGACGCTCTCTGACGCAGCGCATTCAATACCTGAACTGTCTGACGCTCTCTGACGCAGCGCAATGCGCTCTCTGACTGACACATTTTTTATATTTTTTAAATTAATTTTTTTATTTTTTATTAAATTAATTTAAAAATGCAGACCTCCATTTTTTTTGTTCCAGTTAGCACAATATTTGTAAGTAATTTTTTTTTAAAATTAATACCTAAAACTAGTTAATAGTATTTTTATTAAAATCATGATAGTATTAAATTTATTTAATTAAATTTTAAAAATAAATATT
>CANXYC012229830.1:0-42930 GCA_948193065.1 Aleurites moluccanus
TATATATATATATATATATATATATATATATATATATAATAAAATAAAAAATCATATATTTTTAATTATTTTAATTTTAATTAAATATATAAAAAATAATTTTTTAATTAAATATAAAAATAATTTTTTAATATATAAAAGTAAGAAAATAAATTAAATAAAAATAATTTTACTTATTTTCATTTTAGGAAAGTAAATAATTAAATAAAAAGTAATATTTTAATTTAATAAAAATTAATATTATTTAAAAAATATTTATTTTAATTTTAATTAAATAAAACAATTAATTTTAATTTAATTATTAATTTATTTTATTATTTTTATATATTAAAAAAGAAAAAGAGACCACATGCTTCTAAGGATAAATATGATGATTATATTTATACCTTTTTTATTTGTTTTACAAATATTATTTTTTTCATTTTATCTGCAAAACATAATAATTTCTTATTTTTCACAAGTCTTCTATTCAAATTATTAATTTTACATCATTTCACTATCCTCAAAAACAAAAAAAAAAAAAAAAAAAATTCATCAAAAACTTTAATTAAGCATTAATTACATAACAAAATAAGAATGAATAGACTAAATCTTGTAATACATCACTTAGAAATGTTATAATTCAAATTACAAATAATTTAAACCCTATATCTTAAATTTTTTTTCTCAAATTCACTAATTTCAATATAAATTTTTTTGAAGTATTAAGAGACTCAATAATATTAATTTTTTTTTAATTTTATAAATAAAATTTAAATTTTAATATCTATTTTTTAAATATCTTACCTTATTATTAAACTAAAACACCAACACCATGATATTAAATTCTCATTAATGAGACATACTGTCTTACATTAAAAAAAAATAAAAATTCAAAAGATATATTAATGTACATTTGTAATATTAGACAAACACACACACATTAAATAAAAAATTTTAATAGTTGTGACGTTTTTTTAAATAATTTCAAATAATTTTAATTTTCCACTAAGCTATCGATTATAAATACATATTGTACACTGTGTAATACACTCTATTACTAAATCACAAATCAATTTAGTGGGAACAAACTATTACCTTAATTAAATCTAACATACAAATAAATACAAGAAAAACAGAAATCTTATTATTCAATCCTTAAATTATTTATCTAAAACTCATAATTAATAGAACAAAACAAACAACACAATTAATTAATTAATTAGCATAACAACATTTGAAAAAAATTAATTAACCAAAAAGGCTAGTAATTATTCTTCAAGACATAGATCTTCTCCACTTATGAGTAGTAGTCCTGCCTCTAACAAGCTTAGTCTTCATATCAACAGGAGTGCTCTGTCTCCCAAATCCAACCTCTCCTTCTCCTCTATTATTATGATCACCACCTTCTTCAATTTTCTCAATAACACCACCATTTTTAAAAGAAGACATAATTCCTAATTTTTTCCACCTAAAAAACCCTTTTTTTCTTTCTACCATTCTCTCAATTTGCATTTGCAAATCATCGCATTGGCCTTGCAGCCTTAACACATCTTCTCTTAACTTTTTAATCTCCATTTGTTGAGCATTCATTTCTCTTTTTGAGAAGCACCTTCCAGGTAGGTCGAACCCTGGGTTCGGGCTTCTTGTGCCACTGAAAGAACCGCTCCAGTCTATGTGTCGATTAAGCTTGGTTTGCTCTGACAAAAGAACTTGAATTACTGCACGAACTGGTAACCTTTCATTTTGTGATGCATGAAGTGATGCCTCTGGAGACAACTTTCTGCTATCAATTAATCTACAAAGTATCTTCCTTTCTTGCTTTGATGATCCAGGATGTGCCTATGATTTAATTATCATCATACAAATTTGTCATTTATTGCAAGGTTAATTCTAATTAATTAATCTATTTATGTATTTATATGCTAATGTAGAGTGCAGGCTTTGAAGCAATAATAAGGTTGTTCTTTTGTGACTAGAAAGTAAAGACACCTTCATTGCCAGAAAACAGACGAAGATTAATAGAGAACCCATTTGATTATAAAAATTATAAATAGCTGAACATTACTTCTAAACTTTTTTATCCAAATAAATCAAAGGTTGGTTTAGATGAGTAGTTGGGGGTTAGCATTTGGTGTTTGAACTCTTGATCACTAGTAGGAAGTATTTGATAAAAATATTTAGAGAGCGTCCCAAAATCAAGCAGACAATGGTTAAAAATTATAATTGAAACATTGAAGCTGAAATTCTAGCAATTAGCCTTTGATCCTCCAAACACTAGTTTTCAATCATTTATTGTTGATTGTTAATCAATACCCATTAATAATTAACAGCAGTAATTGAATCAAATATGCCTAACACTATATTTTTCGAAATAATTATTTCTACCTGAATATCAAACCCATATTTTTATATTCAAGTTGAATACTAATTAAGAAACTATGATCATATCAAAAATTTCACTTGTCTTGGATGGAAGTAGTTCGAGACACATACAGGCAAAGAGTAATGTAATATACTTATCAATGTTTGTGGTGAATTGTGCTATCCATATCTAAAAATTGTTTGAATGACAAAACTCAATACAAAACAAGAAAACTAATCAAAGGTACAGAGTCTGACACTATACCTTACACATGTTACCATGACCACACATAAAAGAGAGGCCAATATCAAGCAAAACTATAGCTCTCTAGGTTACACTAGATAAAGGGTACTTATGCCAATTTCCTTCGTCTGAGTGCTGTGCTCCCTCCAAACTTCCTTTTCCTCCCCCACCACCAAACTGAAGAATCTTGCACTTGGTGACAACAACACAGCTACTACTACTTTACTTCTTGGTCCCAAATGCAAATTGTATTCTTTCCGTCTTTCCCTTTTTTCAATAATATTTTTACTAATAGTCTTTTCCTCTTATAATATTTATTAGTAATTAAAGAAGCTTGGACACATATTACAACTTAACACCTATAAGAGTCATAACACAAATATCAATTTCCTTGGGCCCTCAAAAAAATCCAAAATTTTAATTTTATTTGACAATTTTAGCAATAATTATACTTTTTAATTGTGTAAGTAATTATTTTTTTAATTTTGGAGGATTATATGTAATTCTAGTAATGCATGTATTTACAGAATTAGAAAATACATGCATATATCTATATTTTTCTTAAATTAGCTTCAACAAGAGTTAGGTTTGTTGTAAAAATTACTCCAATATTATTAAATCAAAAACTCATTGATCATATTTTTTTTAATAAATAATTAGTGCATATATATCCAAATAATTAATAGAAAAAAAAAACAAATTATCAAAGCATTAATTAATTGAATGACTTACTTTGAGATAGGTATCAATGGCTCTGTATAAACCATCATCAGTAGCACGAGCATGGCTAGGAAGAGCAGAAGCAAGATCATCAAACTCCAACAAGCTTAAATTAACATCAACAGCAGCTTCAGCTAAGTAACAATCCACAAGCTTAGCGACCTTAATTAAAGCTGCAACTCCACTTTTAGCAGCTTCATCTAAATTAACAAACCTTTTAACTAACCGAGTAACTAACTCAACATCTAGCAACGTCCCACATGTGTGGCTAAAAGATGGTATCATCAACTCTTTTAACGACGCTTGGTCAAGTTGCCACGAAATTCTCTTCTCAATCTCTGCTCTATATGTCGGTTCTACTCCGACCATGTTCGCCGTCCGGAGAAGCCGTAGTAGGAAGTTACAGGGGATTGAGTTTTTCTCTGGTGGCAGAACACCTACTAGAGTTTCAACAAAAAATCTTTTTTTCATCCAAGAAGATGTCACGCTTTCTGGGGATTCTTCGAAATTTGTTAGTCCTCTTTGATCATTATTAGAGTCCGCAGATAGTTCTGGTAGCCATTTTGATGCATAATGAGTTATGATGGAGCCAATAAGATCTGGACGGACTCCTTTAGCCTTAATGCCGGCTAAAGTCTTGACGAAATAGTCCATGTTGAGAATGCATGCATCGTCAAACCAACATTCAGCCGCGAATTGTGATATTTTCTCCGGCAAAGTGACAGAATCTGCTTGCAATGATACTTTTTTCATTTGGGTTGGAGAAGTAGTATTGGTAGAGGAAATTGGATTATGGGTTGTATTCTTATAGTGGTGTTTCATGCATATATTGTCACCTTCTTAGTTTTGCCCAATTCCAATGGACTAAAATGGCCTTACTCCTAAAAAAATTATTTTCTCCATTATAAATTTGTAATTTTGATTGTATGAGGAACTTGAATGGATGTGTGAATATTAAGAAGGATAAGAGTAGAGACTAGAGAAGGTGAGAGAGAATAGAAAAGACAAATATGTTTAATGCATATATTCCATTCCAATGACACATTGTGACTCCTTGTATTCAAAGGACAAGAAAAATTAATTATAATGCCATCCTATAATGAAAACGACTCTCAAACAGTAAAATCTCTAATCACTCTAGATATTCCTCAATGTATGGAGATTTTAAGTTTTTACTATTAATTATATTTTTAACAATAAAAAATTAATATTTATTAGATTTATTTGAAAAAAATTATAAATTCAATTAATTCGAGTAATAAAAAACTCTTTCTAAGATTTAAAATTAAAGAGAAAAAATAAATATTAAAAAAAAAATTATCTTTTATGAATTTCACCTGATTCAAATTTAAGTTTAATTGAAATTAATATAATTATTAGATACTTGGCGGTTTAAAAAAAAATTGCAAATTCACGATCATAATAGTTACATTATATGTGTTAATAACAATACTATTGGAAAAAGATGTGACATTATGTATTTTAATGTCATGAACTGTAAAGATCTTTTAACTTTTCCATGTAGGTGACGAGCCCACGAAGCATCACAGAAAGATGCAAGCAATTCACGAGATTTATTCCAAAAAGAAAGCCATCATTTCCAATTCATTTTTTTTTTTTTTAACGACCAAATTAAATCATAATAAGGACATAAATATATGACTATTTTTTTCTATTTTTATCTAATATTTTATAATTATAAATATATTTATAATTTATATTAAAAGATTCCTTACATCTTAACACAGTAAATACATATATATATACAAACTGACGGAGAAAGGAGATCGTGAAGTAAATAATTTAAATATTACTGTGTGACCCCCTAAAGAAAATCATAATATATAAAATAATTGGGATTTTTTTAAATTATGTGTTAATTTTAAACTGAATTTTCATCCTATTAATTTTATTTTATTTTATTTTTTAAAATTTTAAGAGCTCATTTAGTTTAATAATAAGAAAAGCTCATAATAAATAACCTATAATATTTTTCTCATTTTTTTTTTTTTTTACTCTTTGGAAATTATTTTCTGACTCCGTTACTGTGTACACATATAATTATATTAACAAGAAAAATAATTTAGTGAAAATTATTAAAGGGAAATATTACTTTCCATTTTCTGTTATGATACGATTTAGATTGATTTTGTTTTTTATAATAAAGAAATAAATTTAAAAACATATATATAACATGTCACTATAAGAAAATTAAAGAAAGAAAAGGTCTCATAATCATTTTGGACAGAAATGGACAAAGTGATGGGAAGATAATTATGATAAGGTGATGGGAACGAGTGAGCCAAAAGTTTTGGATCTTATAAAGTTCAGAAATTATTATAACCACAACAGACACAGATACAGTTCCCACGTGAAGTTTGGTCTGTTGTTTGTTTTTGCAGGTTACAACTGTTGCAGTGGGTCCACAAGGCTACTTGTAATTGGGCCCAAGCCCATACCAATTGGGTTTTGACCTAAAATATGAAATTCAAGTGATTTTGATGAAATGATTATATGTGAAAAGGAAAAACAGATTTCTATTAATATGTATCCAATTTAGTTTTACAGCCACATGAACTAAAAGAACTAACAGATAGTAAGCCCATTATCCAGGAAAAAGTGGACCTAAAAGAACATTGAATGCATACCATATTCTGCTATTATTCCTTTCTATAAATAAAATCCTACAATTGACATTTCATTTAATGATGCTTCTCATTTGCGCCAGCTTATTCTTCCAGTATTTGCCCCCCAGTTGAATGATGGAAGAAATGTTTTAGACCTTGCGGGGGGTTGTTTCAGATGAACTACTGGTCGAGTCACCTGCTGCCGTATTGACTGCGGAACTGCTTGGAAGTGTTCCATTTCCACTTTCTTCTTGAGACACGACTGGGATCTTAACAGCTGCTCTTTCCATCTCCTTTTCAAGCTCTTCTTCACTTCGCAGAGCAGTGAACTGACCATCCAGAGACTTGGCTGCAGCTAACCATGCAAGCACAATCACCAGGAGGGTTCCCCCAAGGTAGGGAGTTGAATTTGCAAGCGACCCAAAGGTTAAGATCATAAACTGTTGAATCAAAGCTCCTCCAGACTTGCCCAACGGATTGCAAACAACATCGATGGCTGCCTTCCCTTTAACCTAAGGGATTAGTTGAAGAAGAAAAGTGAACAGCAGACTCCAAAAGGAACATAGAATTGGTCAATTAGATCATGACATTGAAGACACAAATCTCCTTGATCGCATGCCATTATAAAAAAATTAAATAAAGAAAGAATGGAAATTTTCCCCTTCCATATCAAGAGGATTATTAGAAATATTTTGAATTTCTTTTTCATCCTTCTTGTTTCAAAGATGGCTCATAGTTTTGCCAAGCAAGAGATAAAAAATAAAAAGCAAAAGTAAGAGTCCAAACCTTTGTCTCCTCATCCAAGGGAATATAGGCCATCTCTTTACAAGGGTCAAACAAGCTGTACTTAGCACTCTTGCTGAAAATGTTTTGCATGGCACCCACATATACAGCAGCAAGAAGTGGAGTCATCCCAAACTGTGCAAGAGCAGGTGCAAGAGGACCGCCAAATAAAATCAGTGAGAAGAAACCCACTCCTGTAAGGAGAAGGACTGTGGGTGTGATTTTGGCTGCAACTCCCCATCCATATTTGTCAAATATATATTGGCTAAGAAGCATCATTATGAACGTTGCTATTCCAGTAGCAGTTGAAAAGTCACCCATAAAGGAAGAATACTCATTTGGGCTAGGGAACTGCAAAATAGATAGGATGATTTAAATGGAGCTATTACTAAAAAGAATGGGATACATATATAAGCTAAACGCCATTTACCTGCGCTTTCAGCTTTGATTTCCACGTAACCTCAACCAGGTTGATGCTAATACCATATGCAACCACCAAAGTGGCAAGATCTCTAATGTATTTTGAAGACACCAGGAATTTCAAGCTCTCCATTGTACCCATCTTTGGCTTTTCCTGCACAGATTTTTCAACAAGGGTAAACAATTTCATTTGCTTGATCTACTGTTTTATTACCAGACAGAAACACCTATGTACATGTGCATAAATTGAATCTCATCATTCTTTCTGCGCAAAAACGTAAACGCACATCCTCTCCAAGTTATTGAAGTGGTGCAGCATTTTTACTGACACAGGCACAATAGTTTTGATAAAATAATACAAGATCGTTTCCACACCCTTTAGTTTCTATGTACAAAGTACCTGAGATTTCAATATTGACTGTTCAAGAGTACCAACAGGAAAAAAAAAATATACAGGTTTCTTCATCTTAAACTAAAAAAAGGGGAAATTTTAAGAGAAAAATAAAAGCCTTGTCCATCAAGTATGCCAAAAAAATAGCAAACCATAATCAGCATTGAATGAAAGAGCCTAAATAGCTTAGTAATCAACAAAATTGTCATTTTAAACAAATTGTGTGCGCCCTTGGTTTAATGATAAAAAATGAAATAGCTACCACAAAAAGATTACCTTCTTCTTCTTGCTACGGGTTGGGAGTGCAACAGAGTTGTTCACCCACCAGTAAAGGAAACAGATTGCAAGCCCCATCAAGACCACAATGCTCATCATTCCTTTGAGGGAGATGGCCCAACCATCAACTCCAGGTCCCAAATTTTTCCTCAAATTAGAGAAATACTTCACTGTTCGGCCTGAAAAAACTAGGGCAATATTTGCTCCAAGTCCAAACAAAGGATAAAATTTTTTTGCTTCTTCTACAGTAGTGATCTGAAAAAAGTACATTCACATGCTTAGTCACAGCTGTCACAAGCAATAATCAGGAATCAATCAAAGATTAAAATTATAAAATCTTACTAAAAATATTCATATATTTCTTGACTAAAATGCATCTGATTTAGACAATACTAGGAATAAATATAAAAAATAGAGATGAAGTCAATAAAAAGGAAAATCTGGAATCACAAAGCCTTTTGAATTTTTTTAAATTGTAAAATGTGAATATATCTGTCACATCCAGGAAACTATATGATAACAACAGATTCAAATATTTGCATGCAACAAGATCATTCCAGTATTGAAACTATAAAAAGAAAAAGCATCTGTTCAAGACCATTCCAGCACTGAATGCAGCAAGATCATTCTAAGATCTGCATCATCCTTTGAAGTTTTCTCAAAAGATTAAACAGCAAGGTTATATAAGAATTATGGTAGAAAATAACACAAGGTGAATAGTACAAGAATACAAAGGAAAAAAGGGAACCACAGTCACAATCCTTTCAGGATACTCAAGGAAATGAAGCTAGAGCACTTACAAGTCCACAGAAGCATTAATATAATTAAGAAGTGCAATGAGGAAAACAATTTAAGAAATAAAGAATGATTACCACCACAGAAGAAGCACCACACATTGACATCATGCATCAGCCAAAACAAGGATGATTGGAAATGAAAAAAAAAATAAAACAATTGTTCATGATATCTAGCTAATATCACCAGTAGAAGAAAATTTACAGAGACAGCAATAACATACAGTTCACAAACACATTGTATGTGGTTCTACCACCCTCCTCTAATGAAAATTTAACCCTCTTTGAAAAGAAGAGGAAATTACACCTCAGACATGCGACCTGGCTAAATATACTAAGATCAAGAAACAAAAACTTCAAGAACCTAAAGCGGTCCGCTCCAATTCAACTTTTTTAAACACCAAATATTACAAGCACCACAACAGAAGGCAGTTCTTTTTCACTTAATCGAGCATTAATGGTTTAAAGCAATATTAAGTAACCTTCACATATGAAAAAACAAATTATCATTCTGCAGAAGCATCAAAAAGGGAAGAACTGCTATCAAAGATCCATGTTTCAACATCTTGCCACTCATCAATTTAAAAACCCAGCATGTATTATTTGATACTGTAATAACTTTTGAAGTTTGAATCTGCATTTAAAGTGTGCCATACACATAAGATAATAACTCCTCTAAAATTGCACCCAATCTAATTCATACCTATCCACAAACAAAAGCAAGAAAGATGCATGGTGAATTTATGCATCATTTTGATCAATCACTCATTCAAAAATGGAATTCCTTGTTTGACCTAGTACTCAAAGAACGGTACCGGGGCTTTTCTGTGCCAGAGAAGACTTTATTTATATGGGGGATTTTATCTTTTTCCTTTTGGGTGGGAGAACATCAATTCTTCCCAATCCAAATGAAAGAACATCTCAAATTGAGCAAATTATAAATCAAACGCCCCTAAGAGGTCTAGCTCAATATAAAATGAAATTACAACCGAATCAATTAAGACTAGTATTAGACAATAAGTCAACCAACTTCAAATATAATTTGGACAAAGCAGGCGTTAGACTCCAAGTCAGCCAACAAGAAAATTTAAAATTTTAAATACAAATTCTAATCAGTAATCTGTAACAGAGGATATGTTTAATAATATATATATACACACATATATAAAAAGCAAAAAAAAAATCTGTTACCAAAATCAAAATTAACATCTAAAGCCACGATGATAGACAATCATGCAGTTTAATCCTGAAGAAAATCCATATGAAAGCATAATATACCTGATTGGCAAATCCCCAGAAAAGCACTGAAATCACCACACTTCCCCACAATTCAGCCATAACATAGAATAAACAGAAAGTCCAAATCCTCATAATCGCAATAGGACCAAGAAACCTTGGGCCAAGTACATTGAGAAGCTTATCAGCAAATGCTTGAGGGTGGATGTGATTGCTAAGAGGATATAAAAGAAACCCAAAAGCCCCAAAGAAAGCAATGAATGGAACAATTACGGTATAAAATAGAGCCTGCTTAGACAAAACATTAGATAATTGTGTATATAACAACATAAACCCAATAGCCATGGGCAAATTAACCCAAGTTTTTAGAAATGGTATAATCTCTGCACTACTCCCTTTAGCTGTAACAACCAACACATCCTTTGTATCTCTAAGGATTGTGTAGTTAAAAAGAATACAAAAGAACATTAACCCAAGAGGGATAATTTTTTTGAGAGTCGAAAGCTCAATACCCAAGAGCTTAGGCTTCTCAGCTTCACCAAATACAGGTTGCCCATCAGCGGCAGCCGCAGCCGCAGCCGCAGCACTACAAATATGCAAATTTCTCTCATTTGGGGTAAACCCATTAGGTTTTGACACAACACTAGGGAATCTAGGCACCCCATTTGAAGATAAAGATAACCCATGAAAGGATATTGGTTTTGTAGCAAAAAGCCTCTGCTTTAAGCCTTGTGATGGGTATAAAGAAGCTCTAGTTTTGGGGTTTGGTGGTAGAGAGAGAAGCCCTTTGGTCTGTAGCACAGCTTCCATATTTGTATCTCCTTCCTTATCTCTCTTTAGGTCCCTTCAAGAAAACCCAAAATCCCGGTTTTGAAGAGGAGAGCATAAAGAACGAGAAACCAAGATCGATAAAGAAATAAGGTGGCTAAAGGATATTGTTTTCTCAGAGAGAAGAAGATTCTTGCCTAATATTTAATATCTTTTTACACCAAACCCCCCTAAAAACCCTCAAAATATAATAAAAATCAACCCTACCCAGAAAAAAACAAAAAATTCTAAAAACCAGGTACAAATTTTTACATTTCTTTTTGACATTTTTGTTTCAAATTTTTTACAATTCCATTAATAGGAGGCTAATTTGATATCAGAAAAAAAATAAAGGTTTCAAATTTGTTAAGCAAAAATACAAAATGTGGCTCAGAAAACAGTTGAACAAGGATAGGTAGAAAGTAAAAGCAGTGAGAAGAGGAGAAGGTGTGGGTGTGGATATAGTCAAGGAGAGGAAAAGTATCCAATAGAAGGCCTTCACAAGTGTGCAAATGGCAATTCATCATGTGCAGCAAATTTTTTAATGATCAAAATGCCCTTGGTTTTTGTATTTTATGACTTTATTGCCCTAATAGATATTTTTCATTTTTTATTATTTATTAGTATTTTATTTTTTTTATTTTTTTTTTCTAAAATGGGATTCATGAGAAGTTTTGAAAATTACATGTGGGATGTGAAAGGCTTTCACTATTCAATGTTCATTGACGCATTGCCTGCCTGTGTGGTTACAGCCGTGGTTTAGCTTTGTATGTATATAAATTGGTAAATGTAGAAAAATTAGGCAAGTAATTGTCAGCCCTTTTTTTTTAATCATTATATAAGGTATTAAGAAATTAATGGGTTTTAGCCCAAGATAAAATTTACTCTTTAAAAATTAACTATTAAAAAAAAGGGTGTTTTGATTATTTAAATTCAATTTCTTCGTGATGAATATCACATAATTTATATAAGATAACAGTCCTTTATAAGATTGAACAGTTGCATATAAAATACATGAACAAATAAACAGTGAAAAAATCACTTTGATGTTTTAAGTATTTAAATCAATATTTAAAGTCATATACAATAATATGAAATTTCTAATATAAGGGAATAAATTTGATATTATTTACAACAACTCATATTTGGAAAATAGAATTTATTTATTATATTAAAATAATAAATGTTATTATTAAAAAATTTAAATTAAAATGGCAACGCCATAAATTATATATATATATATATGCAAAGTAACTTGTTATAATTGCACTCCATTTCTTTTATTCAAATTAAGAAAATATTTCTTGCACTAATAAATTGCTTCTTTTATGATGGATATATTTATGATGGACGACATATGTTAAAATTAATAAGAATATTTTAATTTTTTAAAATTTATTGATTTAAAATTATAAAATTTATTTATAAATAACAACTATTTTAATAAGATTTAATTTAATTATTTTTAATGATACAAATTTAATTATTTAAAATTTTAAATAAATTTATATTTAAAACAAATACAAAATTATAGATTTACAAATAAATTTCATAAAATTTTATATAATTCATTTATATTAAAGTATTACAGTTAAACTCAAATTATAAAACATATTTTTCATCAAATAATTCAAATTAAAATCTTCTAGCATCAATATAATTTTGGTAAAAGACAACAAAACCGATTGTCAAATTGAGATTTTATCAATAATGAAATTTATTAATTGAAATTTTTATAAATTCCTCTTAGCTATTTAAATAATAATAATTTAGAGGAGAAAAAATCAATTTAAAGGAGCAAAATTCATTTTTAAATTTAATATTAAACACTTAATTTTTCTATTTAAAATTAAAAACTCAATGCCTTGTAGGTAAAAAAAAATACTTTTGAATCCCAAAACTGAAATATAAACATTGACAATATAGGCTGCATGTTTCTTGTAAGCTTTGTTGCCTAAATACGACTGAAAATATTCTAAGTTTAATTAAGACCATCATTTTCAGAGTCAAATCAGGTGGCTTCCAATTTAAATACTATTTGTTTAATTACCATAAATCCCTAAAAAAAAGGAATAAAAATAAAGAAGTAAGAGAGTATCAGTATACTGCAATTGAATTTATTTAAATTATTCTTATTAATGGTACTGTCAAGTATTTATAATAATATTATTAAAAAATTTTGTTACAAAGAATTAAGGTACAGTGATTTTATTGCTATTTTTTATTTGAATCAATTTTTTTTTTAATCTTATGTAGATCGTGCTATTAAAATAAATTATTTGTTATGTTAAATATAAAATGTAATAATTAATAATTAAATAAGGATATGATCAAATTTTCAGAACCAAGAATTATATTATTAAAGAGTTCTTGAAAAAAATGACACAATTTTGCAGCCTGGCAGGTAATGCATACGTTAATATCTTCAATTCAATGTGAGTCAAATTTAGTTTGCTGCAATTTCATGTTTATAACATGGGAATTTGCAATACAAATATGGCTTCAAGTTCCCCTAGTTTGAAAGGGCACACAAGTCAATGAGTGGGACTTAGGCCCCCATCGTATTGGAATTCACAACTCAGCTATTTCCTATATATTTTTGTCTTTTACCATGGTTAAAATAAATGTAAAAATTTTAAAAATAGAAGACATTAGATATAAATAAAAAAAATTAAAAATAAATATTATAATAATAAAATAATTTTATTAAAAAATATAAAATGTCAAATATATATTTTAATTTAAAAATAATTAAAAAATAGTATAATATCACAAGCAAAGAAAATGCAGAAAATTAAATAGTAAAATGAAGAAAAATGAAATAAAGCGAAGAAAAATAAAAATAAAAATCAAAGAAAATGAATGAAAAAAAAAAGATTATATGGTATTTTATTATCAATTATATTTTAGTTATTTTTTTAAGTGATATTATTATTTTATTAATTTTATTAAATTTTAAAAATTAAATAATAATTTACTAAAATGAAGTTTAAAAAGTCAAGGTACATCTTCCGTTGCCCATTCTTAAATTCACCCATGATTAGAATCTATAAAATTAAATATACCTTTTTTCACAAATCTCATTTTACTTTTTAATTAAATTATAAAATAAATTTAATTTTATATATTAGAAAAATTAAATTAGATATAAAATAATATTATGCATTAATTTCGTATATTATATTAATTTTATTTCTCCAATATGAATATATAATGAAAATCAAATTATTGACTCTAAAATTAATATTTATATATCAAAAACATTATATACATACTAAAATCAACATGCAGTGAATATCTATAAATTAATAACCTTGGAATTAGTAAATTTTATTTATTAAAAAAATATATTAATTAATTAATAATTTATTAATTTAAAAAGAGTAATTATAATTCAATAAATAATATTTAATTAACTAAAAAGTTATTATATTTTATTAATTTTGTAATCAATTTAATATGAATTAAATAAATTAAAAAAAAATAATAAATTAAATATGAATTAATTAAAATAGAAAAAATATGTTATCAATTGAAAATGAATTAAAAAAATTAAAAAAATATGTAAATTGAATATGAATTAAATGAACGGACAAAATATATGAATATAATTTTTTATATTTAAAATAATTTTTATATAAATAACTTTAAATGATTATATATTTCATATTTATAATGATTTTTTATCTAAAAAGTATTTAAAAATTAATTATGATAGATGAAATACATAAAATATTATATGAGTATAATAAAGAACATTTTACATGCATTCAAAAATAATTACAACAATAGATTTATGATAAATTTTATTTAAAGATTAGTCGAGGTACAATAATCAAATATACTCAAGTGAAATTATAAATAAAAATGTACTTAAAATATTAATAATACTTCATAAATTTTTATTATAATTTGAGAATTCAACTCCAAAATTTTTATATATAATAAAAAAAATTAAAGATGAGATTCAATTGGATTTAAATTTAAAAAAAAAAATACACTCATATTTTAATAAAATATGACAGTTTATTATATACACAATATTAATAAATTATTAATTTATAATATAAATAATATCACGTAATTATATATAGATTTTAAAAAAAATATTATCTTATTAATTTATCGAAATTATTAATTTAATTTAATAATCTAAGATTAAAGAAAATTATTATATAATAAAAATTATTAATTTATTGAGTGTTAATTTATAGAAATTTTACTGTATATATAAATAATTTTCTTTATTAATTTATAATTTGATTGAAAATAATATAACATAAATTCACTATCTAATTAATTAAATGAGCGGTTAGAATTAATTCCTACTTGTCTACTCATTAGATTTGATGCAAGTTGCCCACCAACACCAAGGGCCATGAATCATAGGAAGTGTATTACTGACGGCTTTACTAGTTATTAGTGTTTTGAACATGGCTTTGATGTGGACTCGTGAAAAGGTTAAGTTGCAATTTAGTCGGTCCATAAATAAATAAAGCAATTTGGTGCAAGGATGATACAAAATGAGTCAAGTCAATCTATGTTGAAATTTTTTATATATATATTTAAATTACTTAATATTTTCATAATATTAATTTGAGTTCGAGATTTAATTACAGTTAAAATTTCTCATTTATCTTTAAAAATTTGTTTAATCATAAATTCAATATGCATTGCCAATAAAATTTATTGGGTATATTAAATAATTCTAATATATATTTTAATATAAATTTTAATAGATAATGAATTTTTATAATGGATCTAATGAATAAGAGTCTATTGACTGATTTAATTTTAGTGTAATCTTATATATATGCTAGCTAAAAACAGCATGTTAAGTATTTCAAATTAGATATTTAGATGTAATATTTCAAACAATCGTATATTACTTGACTTAAAATTTTAATAAAATAAAGATAAATGGAAGATTTTCAATTAATGAATTGGAGTGATCAATTCAGCCAAAAATATATTGATTATGGCTCATAATCAAGAAAAGAAACTTTATTCATTGGATGGGCGGTGAGGTAACACTTGCGACAAAATTGTCCACACCAACGACATTACTAAAATTGAAGAATTTTCTATTGTACGAAACTACAAAAGTAATGTCGTGAAAGGCAAAAACTGTAGGTCAAACTCTTACTGCTCGTATATGGTATCATCCAAACATTAACTTTTCAATTTTAATCTTCTCTGTATTAAATTTCCCAACACAAAACACATGATACTGTGCATGATAAAGGAGAAAAAAAAAAACACATCATTGGAATCGTTTTTTATTTTTATACTCATTACACTCTAAAATATATGTCTGTTTATAATTTTTTATTTTATTTTATTTTAAACTGTGAAATTTTAGAATCTTAAAAAAGTATTTATTAGTTTTTTCAATTTCATCTTATTTTCGTAATCTCACTACTAAAATTTGCATTAATTATTTTTATTTTTTCACATCAAAATAAAAAAAAAATGATATTTTAATCTTTTTATTTTAAAATTATTACAATTTAATAAATTTTTTAATTCGTGTGCGAAATTTGAAACAATATATATTTTAAAACAAAGATAATACAAAAAAAATTAAATGGATCAAAATAATTTACCTTATGAATCTAATTAATTTGAAAGAAATGTGAAATCATCATACTATTTAATAATTTCATCATATATTACAACACTAATCAAATCTATTTGACATAAAATAAAATAAATAATTTAGTTTTTATTTTAAATAAAAATGATATCAAATATATAAAAAAATTAAAATGAAAAATGAAAGAAAATAAATTTTAATAAGAAAAATACTAAATAAAGGTAATTCAGTAAGGTTGTATCATAAATTATTTTGATATGACAATAATCCTTATTTTATTATATAATTAGTAATGTTAACAAAATAGAAGTATTATGTAAAATTCAAAAACATATAACAAAAATATTTTGAAAAACAAGTTTATAAATATAATAAAGTTAATAAATAATAGTAACATATGAAGTTCAAAAGTCAACAAAATAATTATAAACTTCTAATATATACTCAAAATTCTATAGCAACAAATATAAATTCACTGTTCATTTTTGATGAAATTTACTGTTATTTTTTTTTTTTACTGATGATTTTAAGTTAGCATGCATATTATATAATAGAAAATTGTGTGAAATAATATCAATAATGAATAATTAAGATTTAATTTTAAGCATTTAATATAAAACACTAAGAAAAATATATTATTATCTATTACATATAGGGTATGATATATTATATAATTTAACAAGAATAATTATTTATATTGAGTAATTCTTAATCTACAAATATTTAATATATTATAATATTGAAGTATAGAGTAAATATGCACAGTTAATTGACACATCATTGAAATTTAAAATTTCAATTCATTCAATTTCAAATGAATTAAGATTCATAATATTTAAAATCACTAAATTTTAATAAATTTTTTAATATGATAAAAAAAATTATTTGAAGATAAATATCTAAATTTTCATTAATTTTTTTTAATAAATAATCACTAATTAAAATGCTGCTAATTTTTTACGGGCATTACTGACATGAACTAACACATCATTCTAATCATATGATTCAAGATATTACATTAAGTATACGTAAGTAGAATTTAATGACTATATTGAAAAAAAAAAATTAGTGATTTTTAGGGTAATTTATATTTTTTTTCTTTTGATTATGTAATTATTTTTCTTTTATTACAAATTATATTTTAAATTTTTTTTAAAATATTTTTTTAATTATTTTTATTTTTATCAAAATATTATTTTAATTCTTTCATGTGAAATTATTTTTCTAATTTAAATTTTATTTAATTTTTATAAATTCAAATAATAATTTTTTTCTAAAAATCAAACTATAAATCTAGAATTGTTTATTACTTTTTTAATTCAAAATATTTTTTAATTTTTTAAATAAAAATATTATTTTAATTTAAAAAGAAAGTGAATAATTATTTTGCCACAGTAAATTTTAAATAAATTTTTTATTGATTTGAAATTAATATATCCAAAACTTTAGTCATTAAGTTGTAGAGACTGTCTAATAGATCTAATAGTAATTAATCTATTAGAAAAAAAAAAATTAATTTAATAAATTTGAATTAGAATAATATTTTCACTTCAAAATTAAAAAATAGTTTGAATAAAAAAATAATCAATAATTTAGGATTTATAGATTGATTTTTAAGCAAAATTTATTGTCTGAATCTATGAAAATTAAATAAAATTTAAATTAGTATAATATTTTTATTTAAAATAATTAAAAAATTATTTTGATGAAAAATAAAAATAATATTTTAAATGAAAAAATAATTAAAAGGCAAAATTATAAATGACTTTAAAAATATTAAATTTTAATAATTTTTAAATTAATCATTAAAATTTAACTGATGTGAATTTGATATGATATGCTAAATTAAATGACTGGAGTGATGTGTCAATATATATATACACATCAGCATCGCCAATGAAAATTTGATCGGATTCTGATTCGTAATCACTAATTAAAAAAAAAATAAAAATTTTGATACTAGCATTTAAAAAATTATTTTTTGCAACCACATTAAAAGTTTGGGATGTGTGAAACCTTTAACTCTTAAAATTATAATTGAAATATTGAAAATTTAAAAATTTTAATTATTAATATTTATTTTTTTTATTGTTATGTTCAATAATTAACTACTAATTAGAATCATTCAATCAAACATATAAAACCTAAACACTTAAATTTAAAATCTTTCATTTTTACTATAAATGATATTGTAAACACGATTAAGGTGAAATAAACTAGAATTAAAAATTAAAGGAAAAATCAAACTATTAGTATCCAAACTTTTTAAATCTGTTATATTGCTATTTAAACAATTTTTCTTTATTTGATGAATTTTTTAATTTTTAAAAATATTTTTTTATATTTTATAATTATTAAAATATTAATTTGAGACTCTAAAATCTTTAAAATTAAAGAAAGAATAAAAAGAAAAATTTTTGAATTGTCAAATATCAAAATAAAATTTTAATAGAACTAGACAGTTGTAAATCCAGAAAAAAAGAGAATTGCAAATAAGCACTATAGCTTAAAGCAACAAAAAAAATACTTATATTAAATTATTTTTAAAATTTGAAAAATCATTGAATAAAAAAATCATTTAAATATTAAAATAATAAATTTTAACAAGTTTATATATCAATAATATAATCTTTTCAAAATTAAAAAGCATGAACAACATAATTAACCACACTTGGAAGTTAGAACATTGGGCATTTACAGTTGTCCATGGCATCAAGTTGGCAAGAAAGGCTCCAAAATGATTTCAGTGGAGGGGATGGCAAAAAAATTTTAGCGGTTAAATTAAAAAGAATAAACAGCACAATCAATCATTTCAATGGGAGGGGATGGCCAATAAATTTTAGCAGTTGAGCAAGGAGTACATTCCTTCACATATTCCTTATATCGTGGGACTCATGTGATGAGTGGGATCCACAAACAGTTAAGAGTCTGGGGATGGTATATTATCCACGTGGCAAAAACATAGTAAGAAGATCCCTAAATATCTACCAAAAAGCACATTGAGAAAGAAAAAAGTGCACGTATTCCAACAACCACGTAAGCGAACCGGACAAACCGGTTTGTTCCTACACGTCACGTCTCTTACGGTTACTGGTCTTTACACGTAGATTCTTATTGAATGTCTAAGGTTCAGACACATCGCCACCTTAGCCTAACTCTGCAGTTCCCGCTATTCTTTCTGTCCCTTTTTTTTTTTTTAACTCAATTAACTTCTGAGTTCATTATAGCGTGCGTGTATATATAGTGGAGGTATTTAGATGAAAATATAATTTTAAAAAAATTATTAAGTTTAGATTTTTTTTTTCAAGTTTTAAAATAGGTTTTATTTTTATACTTAAATATTTAAAAATTTATTTAATATTTTTTAAACTTTAAAATACTATTTATATATTTATTTTAAGTAAATTTAAATAATCTCATATATTAACTTAGTTTACATCAATTGAGTTTTACTTATGGAATGAATTTTTTAGATAATAATAATATTTGATTACATTATTTTAAATTTTAAAATATTTAAAAAAAAAATCATTTCAGATGAATAATTATTTAAATTTAATATTATATTTATTTTTAATACATAATACTTTTAAACAAAAGCTAATAACTATTAATTTGTTAGTATATCTAAATATAATTTACCAATTATATATATATATATTTTAAACAATAAATTTAAATTTGAACTTTCTCTGATATTAAAAAAAAATAGTTAATTTGATATGCCTAACATTAGCATCAAATGAGATAGCCAACCAAAAATCTTATCAGATTTGTGCATTATCTAGGAATATATGTTGAGTTCCATCAACAAAATTAGAAGTTTCTTTTTTCTCATTTTTTGGGTATTTGCCAATTAGATGACTTCAGAGTTTGGATGGCAAATATTTTATAGAAGAGTAGAGCTAGTCGTTTTTGAAAAACAAATAAATAAAGTTTCATTTTCCGCTGGGGATTAGCAACAAATAGAGTAGAAGAGAAACATATTGCGGCAGTGTTGAATTTGTACACTCCAATTTGTAATAGTTAAATTGTACAATTTTGACTAGTAAAATTCTTCATAAAACTCCTTTATTTTCTAAAAGGATTTAAAAAAAAGGTATCAAATGCCTATAAGTTTTTTATTCAATAGTATTGAAATTGTTTTTATAACTAAAATGTTTTGAATTTAAATTTTAATTTGTGCAAAATTTACCAATAAAAAAAATCTAATGCGTATAATAAATTGATCTATTTTTTTTTATAAAATTATTCGATACATAATTTGAATTAGACGAGATTCATAAGAGTTAAATTTTTTTTATAAATTAGTCTATCTTTAACTAAATAAGAAAAGTGAATTTAATTTAATAAGTAAAAATTTATTCAAAATGCTGTTTCATTGATCTAACAACTTTAAAAAGTAGTAGAAGAAAATCATCAAATTGGTAGCTTAATTTCTAGAAAATAAAGTCGATTCAAATTCCATGATTTTTTTTTAAACACACTTTAAATTACTACTACATTTCGAGGGGGTGAAGGCAACCCAATGGATCAACGAGGCATAACCCAAGCAAATAGTTCAACAGTCCACTAGTACCATTTGGGTTTGAAACAAGTTTCCAGAATTCTATGACAAGCTTAATTATGACAATTACTTTGGTTGTTTTTATCAATTTTTAGGGCCTAATCTTCTAACAAGCCCATCTCTTTGCCACCATGGGGTTTATTATACCATATAATTCAATCAATTAAAATAAACATATTAAGTTTAATTTCAAATAAAAAGAAGAATACAAATACAATGAGTAATTATTTCATCAGATTAAAATGGTGAACTTAATATGATAAAAAAAAATTAATAAATAAAATAATCTTATGAGTAACTTTTGCAGGCACAAACAAGCAACAATGACCCGCGAGAGTAGGTGTTAATTAATGGTATTAACCATTCAAAACCTTTTAAATTTATTTAAAGGCTGTCTCATATAAAATTCTCAATTCATGAAAAAGTAAATTATATAAATGAAGTTCTTATAAAGTAAAAGTCAAACATATTTAATATCATATGTACTTTTAATAAACGTATTTATTTATTATTGGCAAAGCTGTAGCCTTTGAAGATGATGCTTTGTTTACTTGCCTAAACTCTCTCAAAATTATTCAGATTTGGGTTACAGTTGACTCTCCCTCTTTGAACCAACAGTAGTTGATATGTTTTTTTTTTTATCATTTTCTTAATTTACTTGCCACTGATTTTACTTTGCCACTAGTTTATAAGGGTTTTGCCCTGATCTAATCCAAGATAAAACGTTTTTCATTTGATTCACTGCTGTTTGAGTTTTTTTAGTGGAGTCTATATATGTGCTAATATGCTCAGTCAAAGTCTTAGCTTTCCTGTAGTTTACCTATTTATGTATTCGCGGATCACACGTCTACTTTTATAAATTTTGCCTCAAGTAATCAATTTTATGGTGTAAAATTATTAGAATTTTCATACATCTTTTTAACTTTGTAGTTTGTTATATATTTAATGAAGTTTATTTTCTGTTTAAAAAAAGTGTTTTTTATAATTTAATTAAATTTTGTTGAATTTTACTCTCTAATTGACAGTGAAATTAACAAATATTAAAATGTTCATTTCGCAACATCATTATATCATAAAATTCTTATTCCATTACAACCAATCTCTTGTTGTCCATAAACCCACTCATTATATGGACCAAACCCCACAATTTCTCAATAATAAATCACTCGTTCAACTTTATTTTCCCTAATTTTCACCTCAATCAACATTTTTTGTAGGACCATACCTTTCAACTCTCTCATCAATCCATTCTCTCATATCTTTCAAAACAAGATTAGCATTCTCATCAGGCTCACCTTGTACCAAAGAATGGTACATTCCTTCGTACACTTTCAAGCTCTTGTCTTCACTAGAGGCTTTCTCATACAATAATTGGGATGATGTAGGGCATGTGACCCCATCCGCCGTGCCATGGACTGTCAAAAACGGTGCCGTTACTTTAGAGAAATTATCTTGTACATACTGGCACATCCTAGCAATTTCCCTCATGGTCCCCACTCTAGGCTTTCCTGTATATCTTCTTGGGTTTGATGCTATGATCTTGAGTTTCTCTGGGTCCTTGATCGCTTTCCCTACCATTTTATTATCTGGCATTGCTGCCCACGTATCAGCTAATCCAAAGAGCAGGCCGTAAATGAATAGATGTAGTTTACTGGGTTTCATTGGTTCTGGGATGACAAAAAGTGGGGCCGAAAACATCAGGCCCGTCCACGTGTTGGGTTCTGACTGGAAGTACATTAGCATTGTTGCGAGTCCACCCATAGATTCACCAAATAAGAAGGCGGGTAAGTCTTTGTATGGTTCGCTGTATCGCACATGCTTGAAGAATGATAAGGACGCGGCTGCGATTTTCTCCATGTCACCTGTCCAGATTATATGATTATCAATCAGCATATGGTCTAGTTCAATGAAAATAGATTTTTATATGAAAAAAATTCTATCCTTAAAAATAATACTTGTAAAAATAATTAATTATATATTTATATTTAATAAAATATAATATAAAAATTAATTAGAAACTCATAAAAATATTTTTATCCATTAATTTTTTTAAATCGACTACGCATTCAATCTAAAATTCAATGTTGAAAAGTTTTAATTTCTAATTTATTCAAATAGTTAAATTTTAGCCATCTAAATAATTATTTTTATTAATTTTAATATTTACCAAACACTATAAATTCATCTAAAATCACCTTTCCGCCCAAAAAAATTATTTTTTTTTTTATAAAACAAATGTGTGTTTAACAGCTTTATCAAAATTATTTACAATAAAATTATTTATTATAATAATGAATTCATAAATTTGCCGTCAATACAGATAATAAATAAATTTTAAGAATTAGGGAAAATAGAGGATAAAAAATAAAACTTTAATAGTTGGTCGGAAGTACCCATATAACAACGTAGACCGTCCGATCTGCCATGACCAAGAAGATCGGCGGCAAAGACAGCATAACCCCAAGTTGCAAATTTGATACAAATCTTTTGAAACAACCAGCCAGTATCAGATCCATAGCCGTGGGTCATATATACCGTAGCTTTCACTTTCTGATCCAACGGTAGAAAACTCTGCGTGAAGAGCTTTCCATTCGGCGTTTCAAAGTATGATTTCGAATTGGTCACTCCTTCTGATTTGTAGTATTCCTCCTCCGGCATGAAGCCCCAGAAGTTCGGCGGCGCTTCCGCTTGCTGCGTTTCAGAAGACATGGTTTGGTGTCGTTTCGTCTTTTTTTTTTTTTTTTTTTTTTTTTAATGGGCGATAAGAGGAAAGGATAGGGTAGAGGAAAGGAGTAGATGCTTAAAAGGAGTTGTTAATGAGAGAAAAATAGCGGTTTAGAGAGAGAAAAAAATAGCGGTTTTTAGAGAGAGTAATTGGAGTTTCACCAACCGAGTTTTGGGTTTTGTTGGTACTTGCTGTAGTGGGTGGGGGTTGGTGGACTGGCTTTTTTGATGAGTTCCGCCACTTTCGGGAGCTAGGGTAGGTCTTAGCATATCTATATATGAGTTTATGACAATTGGATGTGTCTTTATCTGACTTTTGACTTAATTATTAACCAATGGATATGATGTCGTGTTTGGTTCTATTATGGATGTGAGAACATAGAAACAATTTCTCTTCCATTTGGTTCATATGTCCACCAACGCGCCAACCATTGGCTTGCTATTTTGTTTCAAAATAACCGATAACTATATTACGAGCAAATTATTATTATTTTATCCGGTAAATTTCACTTAATTAACAAATTGGTTTCTCTTATTTAAAACTAAATGATTTTTAATTTTCAACAAACTCTTTAATTTTTCTCGAGAGGATAATATTATCCGTTTTATCGCATATACGACTTGTTATAAATGAAATGAATAATATATTTCATCTAAATTCAAGTTATATTCGAATAATAGTGTAATTAGATTTTAATTCAATCAGATTATATTTATTTTTTTATTTTTAATATTGTATTAATATTTTTTTTAATTTATAATTATTTTTTATATAAAATATAAATCATATTATATGAATATATAAAAAAAATATATACTTAAACATATATATAAAAAATAACATTCAAAATATATTTTTTTTTAAAAAAAACTATATATATAAACCTGTGTTACTCATCCCAACTGGTTACTCGTCTCACCTAAATCCAAAACAGAGTAGATAGCATGGTGGATTTTTTTAATTTTAAACGAGTCGAATTCAAATTTTATAAAATTTGTCTCGAATATAATCCGTTGCAATTCTAAGCCATTCTATTCAATTTTTATACTTTTTATTCATTAAATTTATATGAATTGATTAAAATATCTATTTATATATTTTGATTTTTTTTTTATTTTAATTCTGGCAAAAATTTTCTTATTAAGTGATTAAAATTTAATGATATGTATATTTTTTACTTTTTAGAATAAATTAGTATTTAATTTTTAAGAATTTTTACTAATTAAAGAACGCATTTCTGTATTTTTAAATATTTTTCATTTTGTCATACTAACTAGCCCTTCCATATATTTTGTTTTTTTATTTTTTATTATATATTATGTGAAATGACTAAATGCCCTTTAAAACAAGAAAAAAAAATAATGAAAAATTCCTTCACTTTCTCACAAAAACATAACAAAAATTTGAAAAGGAACTAAAATAATAATTTTAAAAGAAATTATTTGCCCAACACATGGTGAATAAAATAGTATTAAAAATTTAAATTAAAAAAATTGTAATGAAGAAATAACTATGAGAAAGATAACTAATAAAACTGGATTAATGATAAGAGAAATTTAGGGTTTAGAGCGGTTTCAATTACTAAAAACATAATCAATTTTATGTTTTCCCTGTAAAATATTTTCTTTGCGAAAAAATATTCGAAGTTAATTTGAAAAGTTTATAAATATAATATTATTATTCTCACAATTTATATTGTTATTATCACAGTTAATTAATGAAATAAAATAAATTTATTAAATCATAGTAATAATAATATAGACTATGGAAATAACAAAATCTTTATAATTAATAAATTAAATTTCTAATTATTAATATTTAGAGAGTGTTTGGATAAAAATTTTATTTTAAAAATACCATTTAAAAAAAAATTATTGTGTTTAATTTTATTTTATTTTTAAATTTTTAAATAATATTTTTAATTAATTACTTAAATATTTAAAAAATTATTTAACTTTTTATGGCGTTTTAAATAAATTCAACTACTAGCAATAAATAACAAATTGTCCATCATACTAAATATACCTCATTTGTAGATACAAAGGGAGAGTGACGGGTCGAGGGAGCTGTTGAATATTTTTACATAGTAATTTTTTATATGTTTTATTTTAGTTATTTAAAAAAATTTATAAAATTTTAAAAAATTATATTTTGATAATATTTGATATAATGAATCTATTGATATATTTTTTATGCTAAACAAAAATCATTTGGACAGCTAAAAATGCAGTAGAAATATATTAAATCTAAACCGTCAAATATAATATATAAAATTTCTAATATATTTTTTCCTATCCAAATGATTTTTGTTTAGTATAAAAAATATATTAATAGATTCATTATATCAAACACTATCAAAATATAATTTTTTAAAAATTTTATAAAATTTTTTAAATAACTAAAATAAGATACTGTGTAAAAATACATAGCAACCCTTTGTATCGAGAGTGACCGAACTAACAATAAATGATTTCTCAAAAACAATAAAAAAGGGGTCTTAGATGACTTGAAGTGGATCTGATATGGGCCGAATAAATGTTTGTTATTACCATGTTTAGCAGATAGGACGGTAATAGCAAAGTCACGAGCCCAATAAGAAATCCAAACAACTTCAACTCATCTCAATCATGCATCCGAAGTTCCTAACAAATAAGCATCCAAAAGATTTTAAGAATTCAAATATACTTCACATTATATATTCTATTTTATTTAAATTATGAATTTGACAGAAGAATAGCTCTTCTTCGAATGTGACATAAAGAGGAGTTTAGCAACCAAATTGAGATTCTCAAAAATAAATTTTACAGACACGTATTAGATTTTTAAGTCAATGATAATAAATCAAAATTAATTTTTAAAATATTTCAATCAAGTTTTTTTATAAATAGTAAATTGATGTTTATTTTTAATAAAATTTTGATTTAATAATTGGGTTGTGGGATACTCACAAAATTACATAAATTTAATGAGTTGACACAGAGATATCATAAGTTAATTAAGCCTCTTTAAAACTCCTACCATCTATGCATTGTAAAATTAATTATTTTCAAGACTTTTTCTGTCCAAACTTAAATTAATATAAAGTTAGTGTCAAAATTTTGTAAAATCCAACCAAACAACTGACACAAACATTTCAACAACCTTTAAAATTTGCATCTAACAGACAAAATTCTTTGCATCACTTCAAAGTTCAAATCTAACTCAACTACTTGTCATCTTTTATAAATATATATATAGGTTACTTCAATCTGATTTTTCATAGGTCAGCATTTGATTTTTGGACTCTACACTCAGTTTTCATGGAAAGATAATGACATAACTACAGCAACATCTTCTATAAAAAAAAAATGTATGTATATATATATAGTTTGATTAGCATTTTAGAAGCCTTTGTGTGGTGTGAATTAATTAACCCTAATCAAGTTTTAATACTGTATTAAATATTATCATGTTCTTCTTTTTCATTATTTAACTTTGGAATGGGTGGCCTCAGAGAATTAAAAAAATTAGCTTATGTGTTGAAGGGACATTTCTTTTTTTCTTTATTAAACAATGTTATCCAATCAAAAGGGTTATTCAACAACTTAATTGTGTACAACTCATTCTCATAAAAGAATTATTTGCTATACAATAAGTCTCACCTAGTAAACTATTCAACTAATTTCTTAATTATGGAATATATATATATATATATATATATATATATAAGAAAAGAAAATTATATCTAATAAATAATAATAAGCTTTCATATACTCTTTATTGTCATTTCAATATTTTTTTATTATACAATATTTAATGAGTATGTGTATGTATATGTTTTCATCATAAAATTTTCATAATAAATAATAAGATTAATTACTTAAATTTATTAAAATTAATGAAGTGATCTCTAAAATTTAAAAAACTTATTATTTAGTCCTTATATTTTGATTTCTTGAATGAATTGGTCATTCCGTCCATTTTTACCGTTAAATATCTATAAAATAACCAAAATTTCTTTCACTTATAATTAAATTTTTCAAATTAGTCACACCAAAGTAAGAATCACTTTATTAATTTTGATAAATCTCAGAGACTAAATAATAATTAATCTTTAAATTTTCGATTATTTAACAGAAATTTTTTAAATTCGATTTTTTATAGAAATTTTTTGTAATTGTGGATTTATATGTAGAGAGAGTGAGAGATATGGTTATAGATTTTATTTTAGAATAATGCTCATAATCTAAAAGAAAATAAAAAAAATATGATATTTTAAGAATTAAAAATTATTTTTTTAATAGAATTTGAAAAAAAATATGGACGAAATGACTGATCCATATGACGGAAGTAAAACACAATAATTAAATAGTACATTTTTCAAACTATAAATATTATTTTATTAATTTCGATAAATCTTAGGAACTAAATAGTAATTAATTCTAAATAATATTTTAGCTTTGTAACATATATGTTCAAGATGCATTTTGTTTTATAATATTTCTAAATATACTATATTGTAATACATGAAGCTTAATTATTATATTTCATTTTTAAGATAAAAGCTAAAAAATAATAAGTGATTATAAAATAAAATATTAATTTAACTCTATAATCACAGAATGCGTGGGAATCTACTAGTATTATAAAATATCGGTAGTAATCTCATCTTATCTTTTTATAACTAATTTAATTAAAAAAATTTATATTTTAAAAGCCTGATTCAATTAATAAGTGAGTTTACTTTCCATTTTATGATAAGAGTTGAATAATATTATTATGCTAATTTTTAATTTTTTTACGAATTCCTAAATATCAATATAAATTATTTATTTTTGAGTTAATTAAAAATAAATAAAATGTAAATAATAATTAACTCGTAATATTATCATATCATTAAAAAATTTAGATTTGGTTAAAATAAATTTTATATTTATCAAATCTCATTAATTATGTCATGGAGGATGGTTAATAGTATAATGCAAATAATATCTAAGTCAGCTCAAGCATTATCAACAATCTATAATTTTCCACTAGGATGGTGCATAAATTGGTAGATATGCTTAGATTATCAGTTTGAAGTGGCTTCATAGTCAACAGGAGAAATAAAACACCTTAAGAATCAAATCATCCATTATTAAGCAAAAAAAAAAAAAAAAAAGTAATTAATATGAAACCTGAAAGGGAAATGAAAACAAGCACATACCACTCTTTTCTCTATAACTTGCAATTGCTTTGGATGGACCATTTGGTGCACTAACTAATTTTCAACTATTATTTTGTACAAATAGTAGCTATTAGACAAATACACTATTAAAATAATTATTTTTTAATATTAAGAAGTTTTAATGCTGATGGGATTTAAAATTTTAATATTTATTTTTAAAATTATTATTACTAGAATCATTTCACAATTGTGAGATCTTGAATTCGAGTTTAAATTAAAATAAAATTTTAAAAAAAAAAAACAACTACCATTAAAATAACTTCATTCAATTAACTTTTGTATTTGTATATATCTAATTAACCATGTAATAAAAATTGGAATCATCTCATGTAAGTGATGGCCACCAAGAATCATTATTGGAAATATAATTGGGTGTGTGCTGTGGAAGGAAAAAGGAAAATAGAAAAAGGGGTGAGAGACAAGTTTTATTTTGTTATTTCTTATAATAATATTTATTATGAATTAGTCAAGAAGTAGAAGGGAATTCAATTGCAAGTTGAAAGGTTTTGTACACAAAAGTTTTATATCTTTAAATCCCACTTGGACATTTGTATTTGTATAGAATATTTTCTAAGAACTTTAATAAAATAGGTATAAAATGTTTATAGTAATTAAGGAAAAGAAAAAAGAAAAAGAAGTGGATGATTCTTCTTCTTCCATATTTCAAGCAAAGGAATCTCTTTGTACAAAATTTTTATCTACTTGGAAAGTGACAAAATGGTGGGGCCAAAATTGCAACATCAGCACCTTACCAGTAAATCAAATGAGAGATTTGCAGTTGCAGTTTTTGCCTTTATGTCATATTTCAAGTTTTTGGTCTTCCTTTTGTCTCATGCATTGCTGGGAAATATTAAAAAAGCTTCATTTCTTTTTGACTATTTCTCTCTCTCTCTCTCTCTCTCTCTCTCTCTCTCTTTCTCTATATATAAATTTTTCTTTTTCTTCTTGACATTTCTCTTTATATATATATATATTCTTAAATCATTTTATGCATTAATAAAAATAAATATTTTTCTCTTTAATGAGTAAATTTAAAGCTGCATTCGATCGCTAATATTTTTACATGAATGCATGAGAATTGAATTCTAATGAAAAAAATAGTAAATTTTTTTACGAACCAAATTAATTATTAAAATTTCTCTTAAAAATTTATTTTCCAAAAATTTATACTAATATAAATTTTTTTAAAAAAGAAAAACAATCACTCTAACTTGCCTTCAATCCCATTGTGGAAAAGGAACAAAATTTCAAATGAAATCTAAATAATTTAATCAAATAACTTGGTTGGTGTTCTCACTTGCAAATTATTAAGTTGAATATTGATACAATATACACATGGATACATTCAACTTATGAATCATATTTTTGTCCCTTCTATAATAATAATAATAATAATAAATAATTAGATTTTACTTGGAGACAACAAAATAATGTTTCAACTTATGATAATTAATTAATTAATTAATTTTATACCTAACTAATGGAAATTGGAATCTCTCATCTTTACTAGCTCTACATGCAGAGCTCTAATGAGTACAAAATCCTTCAATGTCGGATAATAATGTATTATATATTTGATTTTTTATCAGTTTTTTTGTTGACTCTTTCTCATATATTATTAATCCTTAATTATTTTCACATTACATTAATGTTATTATCTGCCAATTTCAAAATCATTGTCCCTCCTCTAAAATCGAAATTTATAGACTAAACTAATAAACCACACGATAGTTTAATATTTTTAAAAAATAATATAAGAAAAATATTCATTTGAAAAGGTATATAGATGAAATTTTGTCTCCCTTTTATTATTATTATTTTTAAATAAGAATGAAATTAAAAAATTAATTTTAAATTGATCAAAAATTAAAATTTTTTATATATATGTAAAATTTTTTAGAAAATTAATACTGAATGAATCAAAATTACAGAATAATATAAATTTGAATGAATCGAATGAAATTTTTTTATCAACTAATAATATTATTTATTTATTTTTGTTGGGTTGAATTTAGGCATCACTCCGTTTATACTTCCAAAAATTGAAAATACAAGTGATACGTTTTTTAAATTTTTTAGGTATTTTTTAAATGAATTTGAGATAAAATATTAGTTTGAAAATCAAGTCCTAGTTTTTTATTTTTTTTTTAGCATTGTGTTGAACTTAAAATCAAATATAATTTAATAAGTGAATTAGAATATTAAATAATTTTTTTTAAAAAAAAATTAATTTTGATAATATTTAAATTTAATATCTCTTGTTTCTAAAATTAATTTTAATATATTAAACTATAAAATTCGAACTCATTAATTATCAAAAATTTGTTTATGAATCAAACTTGAATTTAAAAATAACAAGTTTTTCAAACAAAAAATCTTTTAAATTGTTAATTTCTTTCACCAATTGAAATTTGAGGTTACAGACCATGTTAATTCTAATCAAACACTATTTACATCAATGGAACTAACACCATAGATTTTTGAAACAAGAAATAATCAACTTGGGAATGCTAAAATCTCTCATGCCTGCATAGTTTCATCTGATGATCGCTATCCCTACTCCCTACCAAACAGCGCCAAGGCCAAGACTCTAGTCTCTAGATGCCAGGCCAAACACGGTTAAATCACTATTGCGTATAGAGTGCGCTCCTAGACTCTCTCGAAACAGAAATTTAATTTAATTAACGTATAAACTGTCTTGAAAATATCTAATCAACTGAATTAAAAATTTCAGAAAACCTACAAAAACTAAGTGCTTACTGAAAAGCTACGCACGCACGAAGGCACCAACCAATGGCTGTGAAATTGCGCATGCCCCGATTTAAGCCCAGACCTACTCACTAAAATGCTATTGAAATTTTGAACCTTTTTTTTCTTTTTTTCTTTTTTATGTCAAATACAAGTATATATACGTTAAATATTAAAATTCATATATTATTAATGCTAAATTTTTCTCCCCATTATAAAAATAAATAAACAAATAACAATGATTAATGCTTACTAAAAAAACAAAAAATAAAAATAAAAATGGGATAGCCAGTGAAGGATAAATTGATAATACTTAAAGTTAATGGTGGTATTTTAGCCTTACGCTGACATGCTAGATTTAGCTAAATATTGCTTTAAATATTATATTTATCAAATGATTTAAATTAATATCATATAAGTGACTGATGTAACTTTTTAATTTTATAAATAATAATATTTTAAGTTTATGAATAAACCCATTAATTAAAAAAATTTAAATTACTTTTTTTTTAATTATCCGATATCATTTTTTTTTTTTAAATATATAATATTAAATTTGAGTTGGATGAGGGAATACAATTCTTTCAGTATATATATATATTTTTTTATTTATAAAATTTAACTTTAATATCTCGCTTAGAGAAAATAAATTTCTTATAATTTGAATTGGTGTTGATAATTTAAAACACTTTTTAATTTAATATTTTATATTTAAATTTTTTGGAGAATGACTATCCCCTCATTTCCACGGTTCCCCCACTACTCCTGGTTCTAAATACTCGTTTTTCACAACTTATCCAAGATAAATGATTGTAAAGTTCTGCATTTTTTTTTTTAAGTAAACAAGTTTTGCATATTTATTTAAAACAAAATGGAGGAAAATAACTTAGAGGCTACAGCTGTACCATTAGCAAAATTCAAAAAAAACAAAAGAAAATGGGATCGTTACAGGTTTTCCTGGTGGGCCGGTCTTATCTCGTCAACGTGGCAGAAAGACAGGGTGGGACCGGGTAGTGGGATGTTGACGTGACTCGGGTTCAGTAGGTATGGTTTTTTGATTTCTGGTCCCGACCACGATCTTCAAATGCTCCGCTTTGCTCCAACGGTCGCGTTCTCTCTCTTCCCCTCTCAATTTTTATCTCCTCTTCATTAATTTTGTTCCTGCCTTTGCCGTCACTAAATTCTATACAACAATAACCAAACAAACTATCTAATTTATTTATACATACAATAATCAATTCAATTCCTAAATTTCACATCAAAAAATAATAATAAAATTCTTATATATTATTGTCTATCCAATAATTAACCATTTAATTTAAATTAATTAGTAATTTTACCATTTATATTTCTAAAATAACATAAATATAAATATATATTTGAGTCTCCCAACCACTAGGGATTTTAATCTTCTGACAAGTATCAAGTTTTTGCAATAATTATCAAATTACATTAGTTATAATTTTATTTTTATTTTAATTATCACAATAAATATAAAATGCAACAGTAAATTTATTTTTTTTAGCATTATGAAGAAAAAATTTAACATTAGTGATAGGCCAAGTCTGAGCCACCTCAACCCAAAAAAAAATTATAGATTTATTGAATAATTTTTATATAATTTATTAAAATTCAAGCTTTTATATAATTTTAGCTCACTCAATATTAATTTTTTAATAATTTTTATATTTATATATAAAATTTTAAATCTCAGCCATCCAAAAATAATTTTCTAATTTTGTATATGATTTGTGACATTTAAACTCTAAACGTTCACTCTTTTCACTTTACCACTAGGTTAATTTATTAATTACAATAATAAATTTTTTGGTATTATGATGTAACAAATTATATAAAAAAATCATGATTGAACATATTAATAATTTAAGTTAAAATATATTATTTATAAATAAAATTTAAATGATAGAATCATATATATTTTATTTGAATATTACATAATAAGAAAATGTCAAAATGATAATAAATAATTTATAAGATTTTATTATTATTTTTCAGTATTTAATTTTTCTTTTTCTTTTTTAATTTTTGTATTATGTGATTTGTTTTATATATATAAATTAAAATGTGTATGTAGGTTTTCATAATACAAGCAAGATTACATATATCTAACTAATATTATATAAATTTTTATTTTTAAAAAATATATTGTAAAAATAAGTTAATTCTTATATTTTAGGTTTATCAATTTATATTCAATTTAAGTAGCAAATCCAAAATAATTAAATTGAAATGGATGATATCTTAAGAAATTATAAATTTATAATCACACAAGTTTAATTAGTAATGCACTATTATATGAAAAAAATAATTTGCTTCTTTAATTAATTGTTTTTTATTAATAAAATTATATTTTTAGAATTTAATTAATCTTAAATCAATTGAATTCCAGTTGTTAAATTGGATAATGTGGCAATCCCCAACATATATATATAATGGTTTTTTAATTATATTTCAATTTATAAATTTAGTGTCAATTCTATCACATTCGATATAGAGACAAATAATAGTAACATTTTCATATTCATTATAATGAGAAAATTTAAATTTGACTATCAAAATTATTATAATAGGATGTCAATGAAATAATTCTTAAATTTCAATTGAAATTAATAGAGAATTACCACTACTTAAATTAATAATTCAATTATCAAAATTATATATTTAGGGAATCTAATTAATTTCAATTAAAAATTAAATACTACATTACAATGCAACATATAATTAAGTTTATGAATGTGAATTTGACCTTCTAATATCATAATTGATAGGAAGCTAATAATTTTTTCTTTCAATTTTAACTTAAGAATACAATTGACATTAAAATTTTAAATTAAGATGCAATTAATATAAAAAAAAATATAAATTAAATTGAAAATGCATAAAAAAAAAAGGAAATTTCTCTAAGAAGCCTATTTCTTAGGAATGAAATGTACTATTAAATTTTGATCCACATATAATTTAATTATATATTTGGATAGACATAGAAATTAATAATCTTATTTAGCATAATCCAAAGTAATATTTTTTTACTTAAAAAATGAAAATAGAAAAATGAGAAGTAATGAATTTTATAATACATTAAAATTTACTAATTGTATCTATCTATATATCACATGTAATATCACTTTATTACTAAAAAATTATATATATAATTTATATTAAATCTTTTAATTTCACCCATTTTTTCAATTTAATTTTCAATTCATATAAATATTGAAAAATCTCCATTTTGTAAAGACAATTGCATGACAAAAAAAGAATAATAGCTTTTATATTGATTGTTAGTGTGGTAGTTTTTCAGGTCAATCTAGTTATTATTATAATGAAAATCACACCAATAGAAATTGAAAAGGATTCCCAAGTTTAAATAAATATATTTTTTTATTAATTTTATCGATAAAATTTTAACCTGACATTTATTATAATTTAAAATTTATATATATAATAAAAATTATATTATATTATCTATTAAAAATTAAATTTAAATATTTTTTATTAACGTGATTATATTTTTTAAATTTCAATTGAAATTTATAGAGAATAATATATATAATATATTTTTTTTTTATTTTCTAAAATGATTTTATATATAACAAACTCCATATATATATATATATATATATATATATTCATAATTATAAAAAATAATTAAATTTAATAAATAATTGTAATTATAATTTAGTATACATTAAAATATTAAATAAAAAATTACCAAAATTCATCCAATAAAATAAAAAATTAAGGGTATTTCAGTCAGTACCGAATAAAAGCTGCCAGACATGCACCAGACCGGAATCAAGTGCTTTCAGATGAAAAAAATATTAGTACTATTTATTTAACTAATTAATCATGATTTTCCAGCATTTTTTTAAAATATTATATTAATTAATATTCAAAATCAAATACCCACAAAATTAAAAAAGAAAAAAAGAAAAAAGAAAAAAAATTGATAGAGTCATGGAGAGAGAGAGAGAGAGAGAATAAAAGAGTAGAAAACATTCAAAAACAACACACAGATACACAACACAAAAACCACTAAAAAGCGTTGATTTTCAAGAACAGCGAGAAACCGAACAAAAGATCGAAAGTTCTTTCTACCTCTCTCTCTCTCTTTGAAGCCCTAGCAAGAGAAGAGCGTTTTTCATTTGGTTATGGATCAATCAATCCATTGAATCAGAAATTACTGTTCTGCGTCGCCTCCGTCGCCGGAGATTGATCATTGATCCTCTGTAAAATGGCCAATGAACTGCCGCCTGATCACAATCTTCAACATCTTGATACGCTAGGGTTTCATCAACATCAACGTAACGTTAAGAACGAGAAGAACGAATTCGTTTTTTGTTTTCAAATTAGAGTTTGAAATTAATTGCTATTTTTTAAAATATTATATATATTATTTGAATCTGACGAGCTGTTAATAGTTGAACAACGCCCATGGCGCCGGCTAAAGGATGTATTTTAGTGTTAGATAAGGCGAGAAGGTGTGTACGGACGGTGATCTTTATGGTGGCGATGGTGGCGTCGCTTCTTGTTTCTTCTATGCCGGTGCTTGTGGCGATTGGGGATGTGTTAGTGCCGTGCGTGTTGGTTTCGAGTTTTACGTGTTTGAGTTGCTATGGATTTAAGGAGCATTTGCATAGATACGCCTTCAAGAGCTCCTTGACAGATATTCCTTTTGTTTCTGTTATCAGATCTCTTATCATCATCTGTACGTTTTTTTAATCTTAAAATTATTTTTTTAAAAAAATTTTAATTATCTTTTCTTAAAAATATAGATTCGTCTGCTTGGCTTTCCATGAATCAAATCGAGTTTATGATTTTTTTTTTAATTACTTAAGGTTTTAAATATGAACATTTCCTGTTGTTTGTCCTTCATATGCACATCATATTATGATGATTGCAATTTTTTCCCTGCTATGTACTTTTGATTATTGAATATTATGTTTGGTTGCTGAGAAATTGGGCGGAGCTTTTTATTCTTTTTAGGTTGTAAATGGTGGGAAAGCTGTATTCTTGAGTTTAATTTTCTCTAATTCTTAATACTTTCTGAAGGGGGATTAAAGTTAATCATCCCACAACATTTTGTTCTTAAAGAACATATTTTCTCTTGAAGAATTGGTATGCATTTACGTTTTTCTTTTTGATATTGCTAAGGAAATGTAAGCTAAAGGGCTCGATACATATCTTCAGATGGGAAGAATGGTACGCTAAAATGCATGAAAATAAGCACTTAAGATTATCTAATAGAATGGTAGTTATTTTTTTAGTGATTGTTTTTTTCTAGCATATAGTAAACATGGCAGATGATCCTTTGTGCATCCTTCTCTTTTGAGTTTTATGTTGATATCTCTTCTGTTGCAGTATTAATTATTTGCCATCTCATTTTTGTGCATATTTGTTGTCCAACGATCGCAGGTGTATATTTGATGTGTGATGCCCCTGCTCTCTCACACGGCCCTTATCTCGGAACTGTTACACTCTGTTCTGTTGTTTCAGTGCTTCTTCTTTCAGTTAAGGCTTGCGTTTTCACTATGAATTCTCAAATTGAGGCTGAAACTTCTACTTCCCCTTCAAGGCAAAAGCTTCATTTGAAGAAGTCATGGGGAATGCCTGTCCTGTTTCTCTCATCAGTGGTTTTTGCTCTGGGCCACACTGTGGTCGCTTATAGAACAAGCTGCAGAGCACGGAGAAAGCTTTTGATTCACCGAGTTGACCCTGAAGCTGTACGTTATGCAATAGTTTACTTTTGTCATTTTTTTTTATAGGCATTTGTTCCATTCTGTATTTTGAGCTAATTGTCTTATCGATATGCATACATCAAAGGAAGAAATTCTGAGTGTTTTCTTCCTACTAGGTCTTTTGCTTGCAGCAATATTTTATTTTCATAAGTTATATTTTTGCATCTATATTCCTTTTGGTCAGATATAGCCTCAACTCAATATGAAAAAATATGAATTTCTTACAGCTATTGAACTCAAATTACAGGTGCTATCTTGCAAAAATGTTTTCTCTGGTTACCAGAAGGTGCCACGATCTCCCACTCCCACTGCAGGAAGAACACCAAAAAGTGACAGTGAAATGAGGCGAAAGCCCTTTGGCACGGTCCATGATGAAGGGGAATTCCCAATTAGATTGCTTGCTGACATAGACAGTTTATTCATCACATGCCAAGGGCTTACCATCCACTACAAGCTCTGCTTGCCTGGTTCACCCCCTCGCTCTTTGTCTTCCACTGCTTTTTCCAAACCTTCTCCTAGCTGTATCTCACCAAAGATGACAGTCGGAAGGCTAAAACTTGAAAAGCAGCCATTCAACATGTTGTTGAAAACCCAACATAATCTCCATAAGAGTTCTAGCAATCAATTTCACAGCTCTTCCTTATATGCTCCACTATTGGATGTGCCTCCAACATCTCCTGTTCTTTCTGAAGAAATTCCTGTTCTGACCCTAGATGCTGCTATTGAGGAGAATGAGATGAGTAAAGTGAACCCTGGATCTCCTCAACAGGATTTGGAGGAAAATGGCCAGTTTGGTATTGTTTTAATTCATGGATTTGGTGGGGGAGTCTTCTCATGGAGGCATGTGATGGGAATTCTTGCCAGGCAAGTTGGTTGCACAGTTGCTGCTTTTGATCGGCCCGGGTGGGGATTAACTTCTCGGCCTCGCCAGAAGGATTGGGAAGATAAAGAATTGCCAAATCCTTATAAGATTGAAACTCAGGTAATTCACTATACTATCTGTTGCTTCCATGCAAATAGTGCAATAGCAGGTTGGACCATGAATGAAGACAGTTATTTGAGCATTTTGGATTAGAGGACCCAATTGAACTGTTGTCATGCAATATTGCCCAATACAATAAATAATCAAATATTTAAAGATGAAGGGGAAAAGAAAGAGATACCTGCACATAACTGAATTGTTGTTCATTGTATCAGAAAGAGATACCAACACATCTCTTGAGTCGCCTTTCAGAGTTTTAAATTGTAATTTGAAAGTGGATATAAGTAGTACTATAGTTCTTTTTTTTCCTAATAAACAGTTATGCATACGCTTGCAATATATTGATTTTGCAGAACTTGGGTGGATGCATATCTGCTTGGTTAACAATGTTATTTTTGTCCTTTTTATTAGAATTAATTATTATATCTAAAGTTTGTATTTATTTTTATGTTTTCAGGTTGACCTGCTTCTTGCTTTCTGTTTGGAGATGGGATTTTCTTCAGTGGTGCTTGTTGGTCATGATGATGGAGGCTTGCTTGCTTTGATGGCTGCACAAAGGCTTCAAACATCAATAAATTCTTTCAATGTCTGTAAGATTTCTTAGGTTTCTTCTCGAACAGGCCTTTTTTTTAGCATTTGAAAAAATGTTGTTGCTTAGTTTTAAAATCAAAATTATAATTTGGGAAAAAAAGCTATAAGCAATTTCAATAACAAATAGAATAGGATTCGTTTATACTATGTTATGCACTGAGTTATACCAAAGTGGTGATATAGATGTTGAGTTGTCAGGAATATTGGGGCTGTGGCAGTACACCATTGCTTGAGGGTTGGAGCCAATTAGTCCTTGGTGGTTGCTAAATTATTTGACTAGAACTTACTTTGGTGTGTACTTGTTTGTGCTATCTTTTCTTTTTCTTTGCATTTTTTTTTAAATTATGGCAATCTATTAGTGTTGTACCTGCTAGACTATTTGTCATTCACTCATTCTATAAGTATTACTTCCAAGAGGATTTTTTTTTTAAAAAGAACTTGAAGAATGCATAATATACATTTATACTTGGGTAGTTACTCTGTTGTTGAGTTTGACACTAGACCCTTGCAAACTGATTGTAGAAATAGTGATAGAAAACACTTCATAATTTTGGGTATCTTGTTGAGGTATCAGGTTTCCATACTTTCCTAATATCCCCTGTGTTTGTGCATCTCCCAGGTTACAATAAAAGCATTGGTATTGCTAAATGTCAGTTTGTCAAGAGAAGTGGTTCCTGCATTTGCTAGGATACTCTTGCGCACTTCACTTGGGAAGAAGCACCTGGTTCGCCCCCTTCTTCGGACAGAAATTGTTCAAGTGGTGAACCGGCGTGCCTGGTATGATGCAACCAAGCTTACACCAGAGACTTTAAGCCTCTACAAGGTAGGATTATGTATATTAAAAAAATGTTTTTTTTTAATGAAATTCCAGTATGTTGATCTTTGTATTGGTTTGCTGACCTCGTATACCATCAGGCCCCGCTATACGTAGAAGGTTGGGATGAAGCACTTCATGAAATCAGTAAGCTTTCATGTGAGACAGTCCTTTCACCACATATATCTACATCATTGCTGAAGGCGGTGGAAGACGTGCCAGTTTTAGTAATCACAGGTGCTGAAGATGCCCTTGTCCATCTCAAGTCCTCTCAAGCTATGGCTTCAAAACTTGTAAATTCTGTAAGTTCTTCTCTTCCCTTCTCTATTTCTTAGCTTCACCCAGCATAGGAGTCAGCAAGTAGGAGCTAAGAAAACTGTAGACAAAAAAAAAATTCACTAGGATGAGAAATTTAATTGTCATATTACTTTGTTGAATATATGGAGGTGTTTCCAGAAATGCAATACTTGACGATGAAATGACATAATTCAATTTAATCACATGAAATGAAACACGAAATCAGCCATGAATTTCCCCTGGAAGTCTTTAACAGGATAATGACAGTTTTTTAAGCAAAGCTCCTTGAATTTATTCAGTTTTAGGGAGAAGTTAAACACTGAGAAAAAGATCGCTGAATTGATTGCTATTGTGTTTATTCTATGCAGAGACTGGTTGCGATATCTGGATGTGGGCATCTTCCGCATGAGGAGTGCCCCAAGGCATTACTTGCAGCCATATCGCCTTTCATAAGTAGACTGTTGTTGAAACCAGATTTGGAAAACCAATAGGATACCTTTCTAACTTATCAATAGGCTTGTATCTGTTTTAGGGGTTTTTCATCTTTTACCTTTTTTTTTTACCCTTTCTTTCTTCCTCATTTTTTTTTCCCAAGCAATTAACTCTGGAGGGAGATTAATGTTTGTATCTCTTCTTCTGGGGGTATTTTTGGTGTTCTATTTTGAAGCCTTGACCAAATCCTGATTCCCCAGGGTTCATAGCGCTCTTTTTATATGGTTTCCGTTTAAAATTTTCGTTGTCAAGTATCAAGATCCAAGTAATTGAAAGCTTTGTTTGGATTTGCTGTTTCCCACTCAAGGAGTGGAAAATAGCTTGAACTATTCTTGCTTCTTGTATGTAAAATAGATGCACTCTTATTCTTGTGGTTTGGGTTGATGATTAAAAATATTAAAAATAATATTTTAATATAATATTTCTTTTATTAATAATTCAAATTTTAATATCAATCGAACTATTAGAAAGAGTGGCCTGACATGAATTATGAATAGGCCGTCTATTCAAACATCCTATCTGTCTGGTCTTTTGCAGAGTTGCAGCATTTTATATGTGGCTGAGACTTGGGCCTGCACTGACTATTATTTGGCTTAGTTAGTATGCGTTTTATCTCGGGAAAGTAATGGGTTGTGTCGTCTTAATTAAAATCGTTCAGGCATGGAAATCCACCATACAACAATAGTAGAATGTTATGTTACATTTTAGAATTGAAAATATAATCCTTTTCTTAAAATAAGATTTCATGTTTTACTTAGATATATAAATAATATACAATTTTTTTATTTTTTATATTTAAAAAGATTTTAATTTCAATTGATATTATATATATTTAAATATAATTGTTAATCTAATTAATAATTTTAAAAAAATAAACCTAAAAATGAATGCTTACAATTTTGGAATTATATTCTACTTAGATTTTGATTTCAATGTGTACCAAATAAGCCTAATTATTTTGATGGACTTCTTACTCAGCTTCAATGAATATTTCTTTTGTGGTATTATCTACAATAAAAATCATAATCAATAAATTATATCCTAATAAATAGCATGAAAACTTGTACATATATTATTAATTAATTAAAAAAATAATTAACTAATTTAAATAATAATATCTAGATATTATTAGTTTAAATTTTAAATGGACTGAGTATTTTTATATTGATGAAAATATGAATTCTATTTTTCTTCTAAAAAAAGAATTTTATAACAAAGAAATCTATTTTTCTTCCAAAAGTAATCAATAATTATTATTCAATTTTCAATTTTCTTTAAAAAAATAATTATCATATAAAAATTATAAATTATTATTCACAATTAATAGACCTACAAGTCGTAATACTTGATGCTATTTTCTATTTATTTATAGAATAATTGAATTATTATGAAGAAAAATATAATATTTTAAAATGTTAATCACTGTAATTAATTTTTAACTATAAAGTTCCAAAACATCTAAACCACTGTTCCAAATTATATTCAAACCAGGTAAAGGCCTAAGACTCGTAGACTGAGTAAAAATGTACGAGTCGCGTTTGTATGCGACTTTTGATTGGATAAAAGATTTTTGGCAGAAGGAGTATCAAACGCGTAAAAATGTGATTGTTTAATGTCAAATTGCTATAAACAGGTAATATGAAATTTACCGATTAAATTTTTTTTTTTACTATAATTAAATTTTTTTTATTGATTAATTAAATAATATAAATTTTTTTAATTCAGAATCCGTATATTAACAATAAGTTAAGAGATATTTAATCCTTTCGTGTTCTTGATTATTGCTTGCCAAGGCAAGCTGGCAAGGCAAACATAGCATAAGCTATAACCAAATTTAGTTATTCCTCTTTTTTTACCCGACTATGACATACTCTCTAACCAGCGCGTGAAATGTCCTATTCCCCTTTTTTTTAATATTAAAAATTATGTAAATGGATAAAAGATCATGAGAATTTAAATTTTTTATTTTATTTTTAATATTAAAAATAATAAATTGATTATGAGTTTAACATTGAGGGACATATACTTATTATTATATTATATTTTAATATATATTTAAATTTTTTATTTTAGGTATTATAAAATATAAAATTATTATTAATTTTTGGCAAAATAATTTATCTCATATAACCTAATTATAATAACGAGATATTTTAATTAATATGATTATTTTATTTTTTATTTGATGAAAAATATTAATATTTTTTTTTATATATTTTTATCTCTTTATACTAATGTATATATGTTATAAATATATAGATAAATATGGATGTCCATTCATCCATCCCACTAATCATAAGATAGATGTGAATGTCTATTCATCTATCCCACTACTCATAAGTTTTTGTAATCAAATTTAATTTTATTGCATCATTTATGTTGTAATTTATGTTGTAATTTATGGTTGATTTTTATATATTGTAACATATGATGAAGATGAACTTTATAAATAGGAGTTCATATTATTTTGTAATACACACCAAGAAGACAATAGAAAACTCCCTCTTCTATA
>CANXYC012229849.1:0-12866 GCA_948193065.1 Aleurites moluccanus
GGTGAAATAATGATATGATCTTATGTTTCCATCTCATTTTAACTTAATTGCACCCTAGCATGCATCCATTGGATGATGGATGCTTCAATACTTCAATCCATAGGATCCTAATCATTCAAATTGCCATTAACTCCCTCTCCATCATTTCCTTTTGCATCAAAGTCCTACAAATTCTCAAATAGCTCCCTCACCTTCACTTTTTGTACAATCAAGTCCTATAGTTTATTTTCCTAACCTAATTAATTTATTCTATTTTATCTACCCTCAATTCATTTCCCAAATAATTAATTCACAATAATTTACACATAGTACACACACTTTAAACCATATAATACAATAATTATCAATCACATATAATTACATCAAGTAAATCTTGTAACATGTAAGGCAATCAATAACACATAAACACATGGAATAGTTCATAAAACACATAAGGCAACAATTCACGCAAATACCCCTAACTCCCCTAGGTTTAAGGCACTAGGGTTTAGGTTTCCAACTAAGGTTCAGGGTTCTAGGATTAGGGTTTCACTAAGGATATTACATATATACATCAATAGACAATACAATCGGAGATTGAATTCAAGGAAAATTTGAAGGAAACTCAAATGAAACACTTTGAACAAAAAGTTACAGTAATTTAAATGGATTCAAATTGATCAAAGAAAGGATTAAACATGCATAATAATATACATATAACTCACCAGAACCGACAAATCGATCTTTTACGAGATAAAATGCCAATTTGCCTATAACAGGCAAAAACAGTGTTCTTCGGTTTTCTTCGATTCTACAATCAATTTTACCACATATTTAGCCCTAAATGGATGCTAACTAACATATTTAAATATTAATTATAATTATGGAATCCTATATAGAAAATCCATTTCAAACATAAACTTAGTTTTAGGTTTTCTCCAATTTCGATCCAATCTTGAAATCTATCGATATAATCATGTTTATAATCACTTGTGTAGCTCAAATGAATCAAAAGAATGAAGAAAACATCATCCTCACATGAATTCAAGGTATGGCCAAAATTTAGATTGAATGGTTCTTCAATTTCTAGCTTGAATTTCTTGGAATTTTCGATAGAAACTAGATTAATTGGTAGTTTAATCGAGTTTTCTATCGATTTTGCTTGAAATTTGGATGAATTTGGTGGAGTTTTGGAGAAGGGGGAGACTTTGCTGTAACAATGGAGGAAAGAGGGGATTTTTTTGATTTTTGGAGAATTAGATGGCTATTTATATTAATTAACTTTCAGCTAATTCGATTTTCCCCCTCGACACTTCGCGTATTCGCATTTTGAACCCTGAACTTATAACTATTTATCTTTTTTTCCCATATCAATTCTGAAATAATATTTCTTATATTTCTACAGCTTATGAGTCTAATAGTGATATTAAAAATTTAAAATTCCCAACCTATTCGTTAATCAAAACGTCGACGTGCTTACCTATCCACCGAGTCAATTTTTAACGATTTGTCAAATTGCATAAGTATGATATTCTAATGTCTAAATCAACTTTATTTATGCTTAAACAACATATATTCAAGGTTATATAAATGAAGTTTGAGGGTGTTACACATTTGAATTGCACTATCTTGTTGTTTCAATGTTGCCAACAAAGTGTTTGATGAAATGTCCTAATGAGCCTAAATTTATGCCCATCAAGTGTTCGACGAAATGCCAAAGAGAACTTGTTATAACTCATCAAATGGAACCAAACTCCTATCTTGGCCAAACCTTCTTACCTTACCATCCTTTTGTTTTTATTACTTGTTAGACAATGTCTATTTGTATTATTATTTTATATATAACCAATTGAATTATATTGTTAATTGTTTCCATACTTATGCCTAATGATGAACATTGAACTTTGATGTGTAAAATATAAAATGATATGATAGAACTACCTAACCAATAGGGTAGTGGGTAAGAACCATCGACATTATGCATAATGAATCATTATGAGGACCCTTGCTAGGAGGGGAGTGTTATCCTAGCTATAAGGTATGATCAACCTCTTATGTTAATGACGAGGATACGCTACCAAAATATATATCTTATTATTTTTATATAACGAGGTCCTTATATAATTCTTTCATGCATTATAATTATATGAATTTCCTTTACTACTTTATACCTTATGAAAGTTATTTAATGTGATCCATTGTTATTTATCTTCTTACCTATCCTATTAAATACCATAATTGTTATGTTTCATTGAATATGTATCATGATCATTTGGTGGGTTAACCTATATTATCTAACCCTTTTAAGCATAGAAACATGTTTATTACTAATAGAGTTTTTATGCACTCTTTAGCAGTTTATTATTTTTCAAGTTCAAGGTAGTAGTAGAAGTGGTTCCATAAGGCTTCCTTCTCCAACTAGTGGAACCAACCTTCTTTTCTAATGTAAAGCTTTTTGTTTTGAAATATTTTGTATACCTAGATGCTCCATGGTATTTTGAGGACTATAATTATATTATATAAAGAGTTGATGTGTAAATAATGTTAATATTACTTTATTAATGGTGTTATACATAACGTATGAATGAAACCTAAACTTAATAATGAGTTGATTGACAATGTGATGTTGAATAATGGTATGAGATAATGTGAATGTGATACTGATTAAATTGAATGTGATAATAAGCAGGGTTTTATGGGTGTTGTTATTTAGACGGTTCTCACATCCTAGGATCGTCATGTTTCCAAAATGGGGATGTGACAAATGTGGAATCAGAGCATAGGTTTAATACGAATGCAATATGGTTATGTGTCAATAGGATATAAGTGAACCATAGAGCATAGGATTCCCTATCACATCATTTGTAGTTATGCATTATATATATGACTATTTGGGTTGTCCGTTATGTAATATACTTTTGTGTTCATTCTTAATAGTGAATAAAGATGCCACCTAGAGGACGATGACCAAGTAGAAGACGTGATAGGGGAAGAATTGAGGAACCCATTAGAGAACCCGAGGTAGCTTTCAATGAATCACTGATACTGGAAGAATCAATAGAACCCTCTAGAGCAAGTAGGAGAACACATGAAGTAAGTGAAGTAGAAGAATGCTGGAGAAGGGAATTGTTGGAATTAAGAAGAGAGTTACAGGAATTGAGACAGGCGAGGCAAGTAGCTCCATCGGCATATCCACCAGCCCTTATGCCACTAGTTGTTGCACCAGACAAGCCCATAGCAGGACAGGAAGCCCATCGAATGATTGATGAAGGTGGGGTTACTATGTTTAATTATTTAAAGCTGGGTTTGCCAGAATTCAAAGGAAAGCAAGATGAAGAACTAAGTGAGTTCCTGGAACAAGTAGAAAAAATGGTAAAAAGATTGCCATGATTAGATGCTAGAGCAATTGAGTTAGTGGGTTTATTGCTTAAAGGTACTACTTGGACTTGTTTTGTATGTCATGTCGAGGATTAGTTATATAATGATATGCCACCAATATGGAAGTAGTTCAGCAAAAATTTGATGGATGAGTTTTTGCCTAAAAGAGAGAAGGAAAGCCGAATATCTCAATTTGAGCTACTGAAGCAGCGAAATCTCAAGGTAACTGAATAAGCCAATGAGTTCATCAGATTAAGCAAATATGCCAAGAGTATTGCCCCCTACAGAAGCTAATCAAATTAGTCAATTTAGGTGAGGGTTGATTGCTTCTCTTCAAAATGCATTATTAGCTGCAAAATTCACCTCTTTGACAAAGCTTATTGACAAAGATAAGCAGATAGAGGCCAAATATAAAGAAAAAAGAGAAGAATGTGAGTAAAGAAGAAAGGGAAAAATGGGTGCCAAATAGAAAAGAAGTAAAGGGAGTTCCTAATCAAAGGCACCTGAGTCGTAACAAAAACTAATCAGAACTAATCAGTAGGCAACCAGAGGAGGAGCCAAACCAGGTTAAGTATAGAACCTTCTACATCCGGGTTTTCCTGTGGAGCTTCCATATAAGTGCAACAATTGCCAAGTTTCCCAACTTGTACTAGATGTAGGAAAAAGCATAATGGTGAGTGTAGATTTAATATAGGGGCATGTTTGAAATATGGTAAACAGGGACATTTTATGAAAAATTGTCCATATTGGGGAGAATAACCGACTACAATAGTTGCCTCTCATCCTATAATCCAAATGAGTAGAAATGAAAATAGAGGTATTAGAGGCAGGGGAAGGAGCTAGGGAAAGAGCCAAAGTACTGCCCAACCATCAGCAGGAAAAGGGCAAGGAAAAGTTTTTGCTATGAACCCATAGGAGACTAAACAATCCTACACCACGGTGCTAAGTATGGTTCCTATTCAACATGAATTAGCTCGGGTATTATTTGATTATAGTGCCACACATTCATTTGTGTCACCATATTTTGCATCAAAACTAGGAAAGGAAAGGAATTTGATGAACATACCTTTAGAAATATTCACTCTGCTAAGTGAAAGTATTGAAGTGAAATATGTGTACAAAGATTGCGAAGCATAAATAGAGGGTAGAAAACTGCCTGTGGATCTAGTAGAATTACTGCTATTAGAATTTGATGTAATTTTAAGAATGGAATGGTTAATTAATCACTATGCAGTTATCGATTGCCACGAGAAAAAGATAGAATTTCAACCAGAAGTACAAGATAAATTTGTATATCATAGTGAAAGAAGTGACGCCATAATTAGATTGATTTCAACTATTGGGATAAGAAGATTTCTACGGAAAGGATATTCAGCTTATTTGGTAAATGTAGTAGATACTCAAACGACTTATAAAGGGTTGGAACAAATTCCTATTGTTAATGAATTTTCAAATGTATTTCTTAAAGATTTGCCAAGATTGCCACCTGAGAGGGAGATTGAATTTGAGATAGAATTTTATCCAGGTACTGATCCCATCTCAATCCTTCCATATCGAATAGCCCCCACCGAATTGAAGGATTTGAAAGTGTAGCGATAGGAATTATTTGATAAAGGGTTCATTAGACCAAGTAGTTCTCCCTCAAGTGCACCGGTGTTATTCTTAAATAAGAAGGATGGTTCACTATGGATGTTTATTAATTATAGGGAGCTAAATAAAATGACCATAAAAAATAAATATCCTTTTCCCCGGATTGATGATTTACTTGATTAGTTATAAGGAGCCAGTCACTTTTCTAAGATCGACCATATATCGGAGTACCATCAGCTACGTATTTGAAAGGAGGACATTCCAAACACTGCATTAAGAACCAAATATGGTCATTATGAATTCTTTGTATTGCCATTTGGTTTAACCAATGCCCTAACTACTTTTATGGATATGATGAATCGATAATCTAAACCATATTTGGAAAATTTGTTATTGACTTCATTAAATACATACTTGTCTATTCTAAAAGCAAAGAAGAAAAAGAGTATTTGAGAATTATGCTGCAAACTTTAAGGGGGCATAAAATGTATGCAAAATTGTCAAAATTACTGGTGATACTATAGTATACCCTATAGCAATGCTACTTTTGATGTAATTATTTGTAACCAAAATTTCCCATAATATCAATAAATAATATTCTTATTTATGATGATGTGTAATGCTTTCATTTATTTAGAATAATAGTCCATAAGATTCTTGTTAGATAAGCTTTTCTTGGATTGGAGAATTGTGTGACAGATTAATATAGTACAAGATCTTAAAATATGTTCATGGTCGTAGGACTCCTCGCTTGGGCAGTATTAGTCTGAATAGGCCATCACCTCTGTTTGTCTTCTAGTTAGTTGGATACTAATGGAATGAAAGTAGTGAGTCACAAATTACTTGTTTATTATAAACAGGACAAACATATGGATATTTAATCATTAGTTGATTATGTTGTTGAACAGTGACATGGGATGAAGTTGTTAATCGACCGTCATCCAGATCACGATTGTGCATATAATCCTTTGACTTGAGGGGATATGACTATCCCATATGTTGTTGATTAGAGTTTAATATTGCTTTCATATTGAGCTATCCATGTACCAGCATATGGGCATCTGTTGGCTCTAGTTGTAGTGAGCCCATGGTCAGCTAGATATTGAATTTATTTCTCCGAGTAAACAAGGTTAAACTCCTATGATGTTGGGCTCTTTTCGATGATTAAAACCTTGGCCAAGGTACTTTAGATTGATTAGAAAGGACACTTTCTAATTAGAATCTAATTTAGTCAAGAAAGAATGGAATGACAGATTCATAGAGTTTTGGTATTAGGATTTGACATCCCGTCAATATCTGAGTCAAAATTGGGGCTTTGTAATATAGGGATCTAATGCATGTAATCTTGATCATTAATAGATTCATGGAATGTTAACCTTTGTTCAACATCCATATCTAATTAGTTAGTCATGATATCTAATGCTAGGGTCACTCGTGACTTATAGGATCAATTGGATAAATGTGGTTTTTCGATTGTTAGAGAAAATGGTTTTCTCGGATATTTTTGTAATGCCGTATCCCATTGCTAATTAGACGTGAACTTAGAAAGTCACACAAGAGGAGTTTGTGATTTTTGACTAAATTTTTTTGATTAATTAATAAATTAAAATAATTGAATAAAGCAAGACCCTAACATGTCCTGATGTTTAATTCCGAAAATTAAGTTTATCAATTTATCCTAATTTATATTTGTTATAAATTAGTGAAAGGAATAAATTGAAGGACTAAATTGATATTTGGCAAAATTGTGTAATTGGTATTTTAAGGTTACTAACCCCTAAATTTGATTTAGGGGATAGAAATCCATAAATGGAGTTTTAGGGTTATGGAAACCCTAATATGGTTTAGGGTTATGAATCATAAACCCTAAATAGCTCTTCTTTGTGTCATTTGTTGAACATGGCAAAATGGAGAGCTTGACAAATCACTAATTACATGCAAAGTTGTCTTGACATATGGCTTTGTCTCTTGCTAAGTGTTAATTAACACTTGACAAGTGTTCTAGTACACATGACAAGTGTTTTAACATTTAACCACTAATTTGCTAGTGGAAGATTTTGTGTCAAATAGAAGACAATCAAATGAATACATGGTCTTTTAGTGTTTGTGTTGGTCGACCATTCCAAAGTGAAGAGATAAAATAAATTTTTTTCTTAAGTTCTCTACTTCTTGTTCTTCTCTTCTTTCTTTTGAGTTTTTCTTTTGTCTAAGTTAAGAAGAAATTAGAGAAAGCAAAATGGCTATAACATTAAATGATATATATCTTCATCTTATCTTATCATATACACTTTAGTAGTGTAGTAGTGTTAATGATAAAGATTGTTTTTCCAAATATCATAAGTCCCATTACAAGCTTATTGATTGATCCTTATGTATTTGCCAGGAACAAAAAGGCTCAAGCGAAAGAGTACTGTTCCAGCAACAATACTTGGGTTTCATTAAAGTACAAACTATGACTTCAGTGGACTGACTAGAGATGTCATATTTGGGGCATTAGTCGACAGTGCGAAGGAAGAAGTGTTCCGCACTTTAAGAGGTAAAATTTATTTTTATCCTCTCTTCTATCTTTTTGAGTCTTTGCATATTGATTTTGCGTTAAAATTGGTGATCTGGTTGGAAAATTTGAATGACCCGGTGTTTCCATCTTTTGTTGAGTTTCCGATGCTCACCCGAGTAGGTCGATAAGTATTTTCCTTCAAGTGGTATTAGAGCCACCTAAATTTAACCAAAATCAAAGTATGATATGGTTTGCCATATGTTTGGATGATTTGAGGGGTTTCAGTGTTGAAAAACTTGATTTTTAGAAGAACGAAAAAATGAGACAACCTTGAAAAAATCTGCATGGTCATGCATAATTTTTCAATACTGTGTGACTAGTAACCTTGGGCTGCACGGCTGTGTAGGTCACTCTACATGGCTGTGCAAAATTTTTTGAGGTTGTCCCTATTTTTCGGAAATGAGTTTTTGGCCCTGTTTTTCATTCGAACTAGTTTATATAGTGTCTATATGATGTCTAAGGCACGGTAAATTTAAATATCTGATATTTAAATAAAAATGGAATGTGTTAAGGTCTTTTAAACATTGTTATATAGTGTCTATATGATGAAAGGTTTAATGTATGTTTGTCATTGGCATGTATGGTTCAATCATGGATATAGGAATCAATTTGTTGATTTATTTATTTGGGATGAATGTAATATTATTCTTTCATTGGCAATGTAATAATAATAGTTTAGGGTTTTTCATTTGTAATGAGCCTTTGGGCTGCGCATTGTAATCTCGCCTTGGTATGCCAGGGATTACTTATATAAACAGAAGCGTAAGACATGAAGATTACGAGAACATGGAGGTCAACCCATTGTCATGCCTAGTGGGAGCAAGATGGCAACTTGTTTACAATTGAAGCCTAATCTTACTCAATTCCTTGTGGCTAGGAATTAGGGTCCATAGTTATTCATGATCATTCTATGTTTGTGAATTATCTATTTATATCGTATGTTTGCTGAATGTATGTCATTGGCATGGAATGTATTATATTAAATCGGATAATGTACAAAGTAAGACCGTAATTAAAATGAGCCCAAAAATCTTCCATTAAATGATTAAGTCTTTGGCTCTCCATTGAAGCAACATGGTTAAAAAGAGTTTAAGATTTTATGTTGTGACATATAATGGTCATATGATGACATAATTGTTTAAATCCATTTAAAGGTATTGTTAGAGCATTTCTAGCTTTATAGGTGTATAGATACATTATTGGCAACATAGAAATTGTGAATCTTGAGTCAATAATATTCAAATTCATGCATTTGCTATTTCAATGGGTTAGACTTAACTAGTATGATAGACCAACAAAGACATTTGTTAGTACCGATTTCAGACACACCTTGAGCCGAAGCCCAATGATGTAGCATTAAGAATCCAGATCGTGAGAAGAAGGTTCCTTTTCAAAGTGATTACTTTTGCTTTTGGATTGAGGAAATTATTGGGGTTGTCTTAGCAATTGATGATCCATATTTGCATTTTAATATAAAACATGTCAAAATGAATTTGGGTCATTTTAGACCATATTCGGTGGTCCGAATGCGAATTGGATTTGCAAGCGGTCGTCGGCCTGGTAGTGGAAAGCCATTGAGCCTGTGCAAGCTTGAGGAAAATTTAAGTTTTTTTCTTAGTTAAAAGGAGTTTAGAAACTAGTTTAAAGGTTTTAGAAAGTTTTGGGTCATTTCGGACAGTTCGATCGCAAGTGCGAGCGCGCGGGGGTCGACGGGCCCATTTACGGCAAGTCATTGGGCCCGTATGGCAACCATTGGCTTGTGGCTTCTTGCAAGAGCCACCAAGGAAGGATAACATGACCCTTGCTTGGGCCGCATGACTCTGTGAAGAGCCACATGGCTCTTTCATGAGTCGGCGAGCTCCGGCCCGTGCACGCTCATCCCCACTCGCCTCCGCCAACCTCCGATCTAATTTTTCTTCCAATTTTGAAGGTTTTAGGTCTGTTTTTGTGTCAATTTAGCTGCTAAAAATGTTCCTATTTGGTATTTTAATCAAAATGAAAGATTTGGATTAAAATCTAAAAAGGAAGCTTTAGGAGTTCTTTGTTGTCAAGTAACCCTGAAGCTATTTTGGAAGCGACATATTAGCTATTTAATTACTTAGGAAATCTGAATAAATCTAAATAGAAGTTTTTAAACTTATTTCTTCCTATTCAAATGGGGGAAGAAATAGGCCTCCACCCTCACTAGTTGGAGGATCATAGTTTTGGCGTCCAAATTCTTGACAAAATAACTCTTTTTTAATCAAAAGCTAAAACTGAATTTTTAATCAATCTTACTTCAAAAAATAAAGATTTTACTAAAATAAATTAATCAAGTTCATTTCAAGAGTTCAAATTAGTCATTCTTTCAAGAATCAAAGGAATAAAATTGAGTTTTACTTCTTCTTTTTCTTCTAAAACTCCCCTCAAGAACATATCAAAAACATTCTTAATAGTGTTCTTGATAAAAGGAGTATATTCAACTGAATCAAAGCTTGATTCAAATTAAGAACTTGACGACAAGTGATCTTCTTCAAGCACCGACATTCCTAGGATTTGAAACCACCTATAAGACGATTGAAACCTGAGGGCAATTTGCCGAGCCTTGGTTTTCCAAGTTTGTGTAACTTTTTATTTTCTTTTTATTTAGAAACCATATAATTTGTTTTCATATAATCATATGGATTGGTAACAATCCATTTGTTCTTTCTTCTATTTCTTTGTAAAACTCTCTAACATAAAGTAAATTAAAGTTGGAATCTCTATTTAATTTGTTCTTTTTAATATTTAACACTCCTAATTGAAAAACAAACCAATTGGAATTAAAATGAACCTATGAAGCATGTTTAATACCCTTTATGTATGAGATTCATATTTTTATTCTAAGCTACTATTTTATTGTATTTCTTGCTTTGAAATTCATTTTGATTGAGTTTAAAACACCAATAGTCATAAGGGAAAAGTTTTGGGTTGATTGGGATGACAAAGAGTCAAAAATCACCCATGAAACATGAGAAAATGACTTGGAATCGGGTAAGGAATTAGTGTCAGGACCGAAGGGCCATGTGGCCCTTTGGAAGAGCCACATGGCTCTTCTTTGTCCCATGAGGGACTGAGAAGAGCCACACAGCCCTAGTAGTGCCACAGAGATCATTTTTAGTGCTATGGAGGCAAATAGTTGTGCCACAAGATCTAAAGGGCCATATGATGTATCTCAGCCCCAATAGGTATGAATTTCAGCTCAACAAAGGTCCTTCCAAGTCTAGGAGAAACTCAAGTTCAAGCCTTGCTCAAGAACACAAAATCTGTCTACTTAGGCCAAGATCTTCGGTCCTTCTTGCTTACCAAGCCAATGATCTCCAAACTTTACTAAACTCAAGGGGCCCCTTAGATGGACAGATTTAAGGGTAATGAAAGTGGTTTAATGAATTTTGGAGAAGGCTTATGAATTGACTAATTTCGGGCAGAAGCTTCTCAGTTTGGGCTGAATAGGGGGCAAAGCTTGGTTAGAGTATTCCAATGTTAATGAAACTTGGTGGAAGGTCTTTTGGGACTATTCTAAGATGTTTGGAGGGGTTGGAACCAGATTTGGAGGAGGTGGAATTTAGGCAGTAGTTTTAGGGTGTTCTAGTGGAGTTTAGGGTTTTGTGTATGAAGGAGGAAGAAGGAGTTAGGAATTTTGTGCAAGGCTATAGGTTTTACAAGAATACTCAATTTAAATTCTTAACAAGATAATCTGAATAGGTTTGAATAACAATTAACACAAATAGCTAGAAGAACAAACAGAATTTAAATGCAAAAAATTAAAGAACACTTAAGGAAAAGAAAAACTTATATTAAAATGGAAATGTAAAACTGAAATCATCCATTCAAATCTGAGTTTTTCCACTATTAATACATCCTATATATGGCTATTACAATAGTAGGGACAAAATGCTGAAAGCTACAACAGCCATAAAAGGTGAGTTTCTAATTTGGTAAGGTCTTCACACTCTTTTTCCTTATTTGACCAAATCGGGTGACAAGACAAAAGGCTCTTGCAACTTGCTTGAAATTTTGACTGCCTTTCATTCTTTGTTGCTTGCACATTGGAAGATTGTGGGAGGGAAGGCTAGCATCTTCTAAAAAGCAGGACACTAAAAAAATGGCCCATTTCTTCCTTACTCCATGATTGGGCTGGAAATAGATTATTGAGAAAGGACTTGGGCTCCTTCCACTTGCATAATCAAACTCACTCCAAAACCATGTGAATGTGGATGAAACTCTTCAAGTTCTTGGGATGCCTTATAGGTGAATTCAGTGGGCTTCTTTTTTGGGCTCAAAAGGGCCAAGTTACTTGGGCTAAGGTTATGGCCTCTATCATTCCCCCCTTGTTGGAAAGAATTTTCCCTCAAATCTTCAAGGTTGCCATCTTCCAAGTAGGGTGAAAGGTCTCCCACATTAAAGGTGGTTGAGACTCCTCCATAGGTGTTGGGCAAGTCTATCTTATAGGCATAGTCATTCACCCTTTCAAGCACTTCAAATGGGCCATCGGCTCTTGGAGCTAACTTGCTCTTTCTCTTGGATGGAAATCTCTCCTTCCTTAAGTGAACCCACACCAAGTCACCCGGTTGGAAGAGTGCTTGTCTTCTATGCTTGTTAGCTTGCTTCTTGTATGACTCATTTGCTTTCTCAATTTGTTGCCTCACACTTTCATATAACTTCTTCAATGCAACTATCTTCTCTTTAGCATCTTTGTGTACCATAACATCAAGAGGTTGAGAAGACAAGTCAACGGGAGTGAGATCGTTCAAGCCATATACCACTTCAAAAGGAGAATGAGTAGTGGTCTTGCTTGGGGTTCTGTTGTAGGAGAATCCTCCCATTGCAATCTTCAAATCCCAATCCTTCAAGTGCTTACTCACCAAGGTTAGAAGCAAAGAACCTAAAGTCCTATTAGTCACTTCCGTTTGCCCATCCATTTGAGGATGATGGGAGGTAGAAAACAATAACTTAGTACCCAATTTTCTCCAAATAGATCTCCAAAAATGACTTAGGAATTTGGTATCCCTATCCGAGATAATAGACCTTGGAACACCATGCAACCGAACCACTTCTCTAAAGAACAATTCAGCAACTATAGTGGCATCATCCGACTTGTGGCAAGGAACAAAATGTGCCATTTTAGAGAATCGGTCCACTACCACCATAATAGAATCCTTTCCCCTTTGTGTGCGAGGAAAGGATACTATGAAGTCCATACTAAGTGTCACAGCCCAACTTAGGAGCCATGACGGTCCTAGGGTATGGGTGATGCTATTGCTACCAATACCACGAAGAACCCATTAAAATAAACTATATGGCATGCATACACAAATAAGCTTAAAATAGCTTAAGCAAAATA
>CANXYC012230115.1:0-11738 GCA_948193065.1 Aleurites moluccanus
ATTTTACGCCCCCCCCCCCCCCCCTCCCTCTTGGTTGCCAAAGGGACTAACACTGTTAAACCATCCAATGTCTCCCAAGCTGTTCGAAGTGTTGCTTGGACAAATGTAATGAAAGTTAAATATGAAGCACTTATGAGAAATAATACTTGGCAGCTTGTTCCATCAAATCCATAAAAACAACATGTAATTAGTTGTAAGTGAGTATTTCCGGTGAAAAGGAATTTGGATGGATCTATTTCTAGGCATAAGGCACACCTAGTTTCTAAAGGATACAATCAACATCCCATATTGGATTTCAAAGAAACTTTTTCGTCGGTGGTTAAACATGCAACCATCAAATTGGTCTTGTGCTTAGCAATTTACAAAGGTTGGCCTCTAAAATAATTGAATATGAACAATGCCTTCCTTCATGGAAAGCTAGATGAAGCCATTTTTATGAAGCAATCTCCTAGATTTATTGATGAGAAAAAGAAAGATTTTGTGTGCAAACTAAATAAGTCCATCTATGAACTCAAACAAGCTCGAAGATCTTGGTATTAAACTTTAAGCAATTTTCTTATAGCTTATGGATTTGTTCAGGTCAAAATGGACAACTCGTTATTTGTCTATACTAATGGTGATACACTAACATACTTTCTAGTATATGTTGATGATTTATTGCTCATAAGAAACAACATCCAATTCATCAAAACCTTTGTTTTAAAGCTGTCCGAACAGTTATCTTTGAAAGATCTTAGTGACCTCAACTATTTTCTTGGCATTGAAGTATTGCCCATTGCAAATGGACTCCTCCTAAGTCAATACAAATACATATATGATCTCTTGGAAAGAACATGCATACTCCATGAAAATGAAGTCTCCACACTAATGTCTAGCTCATGCACATTTCGATAAAATGATGGGAGTGAAGACACCAATGCCACTAAACATCGCTCAGTAATTGGAGCCTTGTAATATCTAGTTCTCACATGGCTAGAAATTGCATTTGCAGTAAACAAACTATCATAGTTCATGCATCGCCTAACAATTACACTTCTTGGTACACTAAAAAGAGTCTTAAGGTATCTATAGGGAACCATAGAGCATGGCCTATTGATCTCTAAAATGCAGCACCATCTATTGATAGCCTTCGCAAATGTAGATTGAGGAGGTGACAAAGATGATCATTCAAGCACAACTGCTTTTATAGTCTTCTTTAGTGACACACCTCTCTCTTGGTGCTTAAAGAAATAACAAATAATCGCAAGGTCATCTACTAAAGTTGAATATAGGGTTGTTGCTGCAGCTTCTGGTAAGCTTGCATGGATTCAAAATCTTTTGTTTGAGCTTTATGTTTTGTTGCCACATTGTCCAGTGGTGAAATGTGATCATCTTAGTGCCACATATGTAAGTGCTAATCCAGTTTTTCACTTTCGTATGAAACATGGTAAGCTGGATTTTCATTTTGTGAGAGACAAGGTATCTAAAGGTTTACTTCAGGTTCATCATACTTCTAACAAACAACAGGTGGTTGATGTCCTAACAAAACCATTGTCTAAATAGACCTTTGAAAACAATAGAGTCAATCTAGGTGTCTTCAAGATAACACCTAGATTGAAGAGGGATGTAAAGGATATGGCTAAGGATAAGGATGAGTCATAGTTGATATATTTATCTCATACTTTTATTTATCAATAATATAGGAGATGGGATTATATTTGTGTTATCCTAATCTTATACTTCTACTGTATACTTATTGTGTAAATCTCATTACTACTATAAATGTACATCTTGTAACCATTCATTTGTGTGGAATATAATTCTTCTCATTACTTTCTACTTCGTTTAAACTATTTTAATTATAAGCCCTTCCAATCATATATTTAGATCAAATGATAGTTAAACACAAATCATGTTCATCCAAATAACGTTCTATACATATCAATAACATGTATACTTAGAGAAGCAAAACAAAGCAAAGAAAATAAAAGAGCACTTGTACAAGACTAAAATGACATAAATTTCATTGAAATTTGCAAATTATTTGATCAAATTATTTTAAGTATATAAATAGAGACTACCACACATAATCATACTCCTACGTGACTAAAAGATGAACCAAAGGCAACACAATAATTTCCAACTATAACCTTAAGGAAGGTGACATAGAGCTCTATCATTTCTTCTTAAAAACCATCACTCTCCAAGAAAGTATCAACATATTCTAGGATTAAAGACCTTGGAGAGCTCTCAATTCGAACGTAATTATTTTGGAAGAAAAATTTGATCATACTAATGTAAGCCATTAACAACACAAAACAAGATCTTGCAGATTTGAAATCCTTCAAAACCAAAAGACAATGTGCCATCAATCAACACATGGACAAGACCTTGCATGAAATAACGACTCTTGTAAACCTTATACCTAGGTCAGAGGAACAAATTCTCTTAAACTCAGAAAGATTCATACTCAAATTTTTCATAATTATCCAAAAGAGAACAAGATAAGAAGACACAATAGGTCTAACACAGAGTTGTCTAAACAAACAGAGAAAGTGAGTCAGGTTCAAAGATTGAAGGAGCGATAGACAACTAACTATAATATGCTTAGTTATATATAAGCCCTAAACAATGTTTCATTAAAATCTAAGCCTATCCTTTTAGTTTTCATAAACTTTTCACTTTATAACTACACCAAAGAACAATGGAAAACTTCGATAATTTTCTAAGAGGTTTGCAAAAAGACTCGAGGATTTCAACACCTAATAGGTGTGAGGCCTCGCTTGAGCACCTTGTCCGGTCCTTTTGGAATCGAAATGCTCATCATGGGTGATTTCTCACGACTGTGACAACATCGCGCCTTTATTGTAAATTGATTTTTATTTTGAAATTGAACTGGAGAGTCGCTACCTTAAGTTATTTTAGTTGAAAAACTTTAAGGAAAAATCCATTTTTGACTCCAATCTTTATCCCAAAGAAAAAATGCACTAGACCTTCGAAACCAAAGAGGATTCGAGAGCTAGGTTTTCAATTAATACTTGGCTCTTATGCTTAACTTTGATTTAAATGATTTTTTATGAGCAATTTAAGAATGACATTTATATGTGAATGAATAAGTAAAGCAATTAAATAAATCATAAAGCAATAAATAAGTTAATTATTATAATTAAAACCCCCAAAATAGAGGATATCAGCTCTAGCCCTTATGGGTTCTAGGTTGATTACACATTCCTCAAATAAGTTAAAGCAGAAAAGGAAAAATAGTTTTTTATAGCTTTTGGATTCGATGTTTTTGAAATAAGCAGGTCTATGTATCCCTTTGAATAGGAATCAAAATCTACATAGTTTGCCCTTCTTTTAAAGGGATTGGTATGATTTTAAACCCAATTTATCATATTTTGTTTGTTTGGTGCTTTACTGAATTGAAAAGAATAAGTTTGGGGATTATACCTTTGGTCTTGGTCTTGGAGGAAGCGGCGGTTTGAGGGCCTTTTCGAATCAAAGTTCCACCTTGAGAAATGATAGAGACGGTTGGATCACCTCCTTGGAGCAGGATTCCTCTTGGTAAAAGGATGAATTAATTGATTATTAAAAATTTGGAGGAACCACACGCCTCAATTTTGTCCTTCTTTAGCTCAAAGAGAACTAAAGAAAATAAAAAAGCAGGTATAGCAGGGAGAAAAGAGTGAAATCAAATAGTGAAAACACAAACTAGGTGATTTTGGTGTGTTTTGAAAGGTGGAAGAAACTCTCTATTTATAATATAGGCTAGGGGAATCTCGTTTCATCATTCTTCAACGTGGAATTTGATGAAAAAGGTGCAAAGTACAGAGTTGCCACTGGGCAGTAGGGAGATTGCCACCGGAGGGGGGTAGCAGCACCGTCAAAGAGGGAGGGCGACACCAGGAACAAAGGAGGGCGGCAGGCCATGACTGACAAATAGGATGGCCAAGTTGCTGCCGTCAAGGCAGGGTGATACTGTCCCTTGCCTAGGGCGGCACCGCTCCCCAGTGGTGGCGGCAATGCCATCCCTTGAGGGTGGCAGCCCGGACCCTAATCTTTTATGGTGTTTTTTGAGTTCGTCCGTGAATAGGCCAGGCTCCGGTTAGTGCCGATAGACTTGGCACAAGTCCAAGGGGTGTAAAAAAAATCAATGTTCACAATAGATCAACCACACAAGCTCCAAGACATAAAACTTAACGCTTTGATGACCAAACCAACTCTTACACAGAAGAACTCTACTCCTACTATTGTTAGCTCAAGTCACTCACAACAATGGAATAGTGGGGCCACATGATGAGGACTAAATTATTTTTTAATGGGCTCTGAGCAAGCAGGCCCAAGATAAAACCAAACATTCCAAGAAGTAAGACTCAGAATAACTGAAAACAATAACTCACAATAGACAGACCTAGATTCTCTGAAGACAAGCCACCTCGTACCTCATCTCTCTCTCACATCCAAGCATGACCATCTCATTCCAAGCAACATCTCGTTTCGTCAATAGATAGCTTTCAAGGGAAGTCTCCATAAACAACTCTTTACAATCTTGCCTAAAAAGCAATTCTTACCACTTTTTGGAAATGGTATTCTGTCATTTCAGTAAAAGGCTCTATAACCTCTAGAATAGGCACATCATTACCCTTGTCCAGCTAGAGAATGATGTGACCATACACACTTGAGTACCCACAGCTAAGCAAATCAAGACACCTATAAAAGTCTAATTTATCCAACCGAAAGGGATTTTTCACATGAAGAAGACTTTGGTTAGGAGAAAATCCTTTAATACAGGGAAGCTCCTTCAAGCTAGAGAATAACAACTTAAGATATTAAAGGTAACTCATTATAACTTCTAAATCACTTGGCTTTCAAAAAAGCCTAATCAAAGAGTGGTCTCTTAATAATCCACTAGGAGGCTGACCTCTTCCTTAAATTGATCACTCTATGAAGTCTAATGCTCAAAGACCTTTTTTCCCTTTTAGAAAGATTCATAGCGAAAGTCTTTCAAACTCTCTCACTCAAGGAAGTAGTGACACCATCTTCAAGTCCACTCTTTGCCCGAGCTTTTGACTTTGTTCATGTAATTATATTGACTTAAGCATTGGATGGCCTAGCAGGACCTTCTAATTCTATTTGTCTTTGCCATACTAGCTAAGAAATAATCTTTGCTCCATAGCCCAATTCCAGACTTTCCATCCATCAAGGTCAACACCTCCATTTAGCGAGGCCAACACCAAACTTTCTATTTAGAAAGGTCAACACCCCTATTCAAGAGATCAACACCATATTACTCTTCCACTAAGGTCTACACCTCATCTAGAAAAATACGCACCATCCCTTAGTTGTCACACCCCAAAACTACCGATGCCATGAGTCCTCTACGGAACCTCTGAATCTATACTGCCTCTATAGGAACCAAAGCTGGAGAGAATATACTTAACTTGCAGAATTTCTTCGCATATTCTAAAACAGTCATACCAGGAGTCTGAACCAATCTCTCAAACTCATCAGCTTTAGCCTCCCTCATACTCTCTGGAAGGAACTCCTCGATAACTCTTTCCTTGAACTAATTCCAAGAAAAATTTGTATTACCCTGAATACTCCTCCTGAACCAGTATTTAGCTTCAGCTTTCATCAAATAGCCAACAAACTCTATGGCTTTCTTGTATGAGATCCTCAAAATCTGGACCTTTTCCTCAATCTCATCCAGAAACTCTGTAGGATCCACCTCTCCTCTATACTCAGAAGGTTTGAACTTCAAGAACAACTAAAAAGAAACCTCCTTAACTAAAGGCACAACTGCTGGTAGTGGTGGAGGAACCACTGGAGCAACTAGAACTGCTGGTACTAGAGGTTTTTGTTGCTCTTTTTTTTTAGTAATGAACTCAGCTAAAACCTCATAGTTTCTCTGCAACTGATCCAATAGTTGAGTCATACTAACCACATCTACCTGTGACTCTGGAGGAACCTCCTCACCTCCCACTCTACCCACTGAACCCTCCTAAAAAAGCAATTCTCGTCTAGGATGACCTCTACCACGTCCTCTACCTCGTCCATGACCACATCTCAGAGGCATTGATGAACTAATAAGGAAAACAGAGTAATTTTAGACTCATAACACATGTTTAACACAGATTTATCCCAAAGAATACATAATATGACGAAACAAAATCCTATGCTCCGTAGTTATCTTAATCAGACATTCATACTAGGGAACTTACACATCTATCTATCTATCTATCTATCTAATGGTTGAGAAACATATAGCTTTGATACCATCTCTATCGCACCCCAAAACCATCGGTGAGACAGTTCTAGGGCAAGGATAGTCATAAGGCCACCGTATACCCATAGAACCCTTAGCTAACTAGGATTAAACATACAGCACATACTAGCATCATGCTAAATATTCATATCTTATATATATCTCATCAACATGATATGACATTTTCTCTTGTTCTTTACCGATCAAAAGATAATTCTAACATTAATATGGAACAAGGGAAAGTCTATAATGTCATCCATTGTAACAAAAGAATAAGCAACATCACACACATCTACAGAGCTTCTAAGAGTATACTTCTCATAGACATGAATACATATATATATAATTCAACTATTATTCAAAAATATTATATAAAAGTGTCTTTTTGCAGAGAAGGAAATCAAGAAACTCTGTCTTCAGGATTAACTCTCTTTCGAGCTAAGCTATAACCTAAAATCCATAGAAGAGTGGTGAGTTTTCAACTCAGTAAAATACGAACAATCAAAATGAATAACATATATAGAATACTTAAATAGCAAATCTTGCATATGTAAGGTACTAGAAAGAAATCTTAACATATACATTAATATCATAAGTGCTTACAAAGGGTAGCACTATCTAATCATTTCATAATACATATATGAATATCAAATCATGATTCTTTTTAAGAACATAAATGCTTAAAAATAATGTCATTATTAAATAAACATAACATAGAACTAATATCATGTCATAATATTTGGGTAACCTTGCTACCTTCACGTGGCACATATGCTTGCGCAGGCATATGCCTAGAGCTCGTGATTCCCTTTAGGTGGAACACTGATACTATACCCTATCAGCCAGGTTTCCTCTGTGCACATTGGACTAATGAATTAACTCTCATTGGGAAAAGCGTTCTATAATGTATGTTTCATGATATACATATCAAGTATTAGTTCAACAGTAATTAAAAGTGATCAAGAGATCATAATATATGAATAACATATCGTATTATGCATAACAAAGGCTTATTAATAAACTTGGTCCAAGGAAAATAATCAAGTCATTATCAACATTCAAGGATTCTATTTAAGGAGAATTTCAATAAATTAAATTCATAAATAATATATACAGATATATGAATATAATATACTTTAGCAAAAATTCTCATATGGAAAATCTTACACATAAAATGAATCCACACTTACCTCTTAGCACCAAAATGCTTTCTAGCCAAGCTAAACTCTTGTTCAAATCTAAAAGATCTTTAATTTCTTAAGTTCTCTTTTCCTCAATAAAAATCCCAAAATTTTAAAATTTATGATTTTCTCAAAATAATCATATAAAATAATCCTCCATAAATTCTAAACTCCTTAGAATCTCTATAAACAAATTCTAACAATAATTTAACCATTAATAGAGGACGAATAATAGTTACAGAGAAAATCTACTATTTATAGCACTATTCATCCAAAAATTATAAATCCTCATAATTACTAAATCTAATCATAAATATTAGCTATTAATACTCACAAAAGATCACCCACAACTTAAAAATAACTATTATAGCTAACAAAATACTTAACTCAAGCTAGAAAGAAGATTTGATAAAATTACCTTATTTTCTCCTCCAAAGAAATTTTAAAGAATTTGGATTGAATTGATGCTCTTATAGTTCTTAATTTGTGTTTTCTAACATTAATAATGCTTAATTAGAGTATTAAAACTTTAGAAATGAAGAAAAATGACTTATGGTTGAGAGGAATAGGAAATGGAAAAGAAGAGAGTAGAAGAAAGAAAGAAAAATTGAAGTTTGAAGAAGATATTGCCAGAATTTAAAAAATAATTCTCGAGTTTACTCTTCACGCGCACTGTTCACGACACTGTTCACGCGCACAAGCTGAAAAAAAAAATACTTCGGCAGCATATGCTAAACTAGCTCTATCTTGAGATGCAAAAGTCTAAATGTCTCGATTCTTCCTTCCACTTAAACTAGACACATGAGACTATAATATATCCCAAATTCTTTTTTCAAAACCTTAGATATAAATTCACAAAATTCTGCACAAACACAAACTTTGAAATTCAAATCAAAACAAATAAATCTCACTTCTAAAACAAACATTCCATAACAAATCTTATATACATCATTACAAAAATTTCAGAATACATACAAGTAAAAGAAATTTCAAGTGTTACATTAGTAAGGTCAACACCTCCTCCAAAGAGGTTTACATTATTCATCAGTACAAGGTCTAACACCTTCATATCATCAACATCCATTGAGAACCACTAAGTCAACATACCTCATGCACTTCCATTTATTCTTGCACTTACACAAATGGACTGGACCTACTATTATTTAGGAAAGCCCAAGCCTAGCGCCTGACAAATAATCAATCATTATAAGATATCAAAAGTCATGTCTCAGCCTGATGGGAGCCTCCAGACATTGGGACACTTTCGTCTGAAGCCCACTGGGGCAAAGGAAGGGAGAAAATGGCCCATCACTACTAATATTCAAATTAATAACTCAATCAATTAAATTTATAAAATTAAAAAGTTCAATTAATTTCAATCAAAATTTAAAAATGAAATTGATAATATGATATAATAAATTTAATGTTCAATTTGTTGTTGACACGATCAATTGATAATAAGGTGTTCATGGGCCTTTGGGATAATGCTTTGATCTGTTGGCTAATGACAGCTTGGGCCTAGCGACTTTTGGATGCATAGAATTTATTGTATGTAGTTATGATCCATTTTGGATTTTGTAGCGGGTCAATTTGTGTAGTCAAATTTAACCCTTATCAAATATAATTATAAAAATATATAAAATTCATGATAAATTTATTTATTATGCATAATAAATACATTTATTTCAATAATAATTCTAATACCCTTTTAAATCTTTAATCCATAAAATCAATTGAAAATATAATTATTTTTTTTTAGTATTGGGAAAAAAATAAAGATGAGTGAAAATTTAAAACAATTGAAAATATCTAAAATGCCACATGATGTTTATTTTTATATGTATATAGTATATGTATTAGATTATTGATGATGCCTTCAAAAATTTTCAATCTATGAAAAAAAGAAAAAAGAAAAAGAAAAGCACAAAATTCTAATGTGGTGAAATCAACTAGACGTATATTCTAATCAAAGAATGATGTAAGATTAATGACAAAACGAGCACTAGTGGTTTCCCACATCAATGGAAGCCAGATGGGATACGATTAGAGTGACAAATGAGTGCGTTTCGGTGAGTATTTCAAACGAATTGAAATTAGATCACTTTTTATATATTCCAAACTCTTTATAATAAAGAATTATTATAAAAAATAAAATTTTAATTTTTTTATTATTTAAATTTAAAATAAAAATAAATTTAATTATTCATATTTAAAGAATCAATTTTACACTTTATTTTATATTTTATATATACATATTATTTATTAAAACTCTCATAACACATGAAGAGGAAGATGTTGTAAAAGGAAAATGAGGTAAACATTAAAATCATTAATGTTTTATACAAAAAAACAAAATGAAAATGAAAATTTAAAGATTCCATTAGATTAATTAAAAAATATACAATTTTTATATTTAAAAATTAATTAATTAATTAATTAATTTTTATTTTTTATTTTTTTATAAAAAATACACTTTAAAATAAAGAGTACCATTGAAAATATCTTTACGATGTGAATTGAAGTGAATCAAGTTGTATATTAAGTTAATCCTCATAAAAAATTTAGGATTAATTGTTCAAATGAATTTTTCAGGTTTGATCATATTGAAATATAATTCTTTATTTATCTATAGAGAAAACTTTGAAAATTTTAACAACTATATATTTTTTATTAATTTATTTTGATTTTAGTTACATGTTAAATTGAGTAGGAAATATATTACATTCAGATTAAACTATTTAAATTTAATGAATTGACTTTCAACAAATCAAAATCACTTAAATTTTATATTATAAATTTAAGTTGATTGTAATGGATAAGTTCAAAACAAATATGCAATGGAGATTCTAGAATCAAGAGATTTCATGTTCGAATTCCGCTCTCATGCAGAAATTGCTCGAATTTATTTTTATTCTTATTCAACTATTAAATTTGTGAATTTATACTCAAAATTTTTTACAAATATATGTGGATTGTATATAATATCTCATAGCAAAATGAAAATTGTTCAAATTTATTTATGCTCATATTGAATTGTTAAATTTATGAGTTTATTTTCAAAATTTGTAATAGATATCTAGATTACATATAATATCTCACTAAACCAAAAACTGTTGTCTATGGATATATCTAAATGCATTAGGCAGGTGGTGGAGGAATGTTGCTATTTTGCACTTCAATATTTTAGTTTTTATGTGAAGTTAATCTTATGAGAATGCAAGCCACACTCAGCTTCTTTTTTATGAGTGGGGTTTGTAGAAACTTCATTATCATAACACAAAAGAACCCTTTCAATTAAGCTTCCACATCTGTACCCATTGTCTGTATATAAAAAGATCATGGAAATCCTGTGGGGAAAGATTCAATTAAATATTATAAAAAATTTAAATCAATTTTCTATTGATTTGATTAGGTTCATTCCTTCTATTCGTAAAAATAATATTCTTGAGTGTTGCCTCAATTTACCTAAACCCAATAATAGAGGATCTTTCAATTCGATTTTAGCTGGTGAATCTGTAACCAATGGAAGAGTAAAAACAGAGGTACTTTATCATTTCTTTACATATTTATAAGCATCCGTTTTGGAAGTCTAAAATTAAAATTAAAATTGAAAATTTCAATTTTAATATTTAGCAGCCACCTAAAATTGAAATTGAAATTATATCTACAATTTCATAAAATTATAATATAACCAGAAAAACAATTTCACAATTCTATTATCAACCCATAAGAATTATAATTTCATAATCACCACCGCCATTCTTTCTCTCACTGTCACCGCCATTCTTTCACTCATTGTCATCGCCACCTCATTCCCACCACCATCAGTGACAGTGGTCCACTACTGTCACTATTGGCGATAATGAGTCACCACTACTATCTTCATTGCTAGTCGTCTATTACCATCGTCAGTGACTATAGTTCGCCGGACTGCCACCGACAACTATCCACTGCTCACCATCAGCGACGAAGACTCGTCGGATCATCACCATTGACGATTATGGATTGTTGGACTACCACCGCCAGCAATCTATAACCACCTCTACCATCGCCACCACCGCTATCATTATGGCCGTCAGCTATCTATTATCACCGGGGGGGGGGGGGGGGGGGGGGGGGGGGGGGGGGGGGGGGGGGGGGGGGCGGGGGGGGGGGGGGGGGGGGGCCTGATGAGGTAGGAGAACGAAAACAAAGAAACAAAAAACAAAAAAAAACAACAAAAAAACAAAAAAAAAATAAAAACAAAATAAAAAAAAAAAGAAAGAGGAAAAAGGGTATTTTGTAGAATGAATAATAAGGAGAGAGTATAAATG
>CANXYC012230321.1:0-27379 GCA_948193065.1 Aleurites moluccanus
TGCTCAAATAGACACAACTAACCACATACTCAGAATTTTACCAAACCATTTTACAGAATTATAGCTAAAACATAAATTAACAACTTTCATATTTTACATTTTACCCAATTATGTCTTTAAGAGCAAGTAATGGTCAACACTTAATTCTGCTGCAGTTCTAAACAAAGTTTCTGAAATTTTCAAACTTCTCATTTAAAATTTAAAATTCTCCAAACAAATAAAATTGACAAATTACACTTCAAAATAGCGGATATTACACTTATAGATTAGAGTAATAAAATATTATGATTTTTTAGGACATGAATATGAAATATTTTGGAGTTGAGTTAAACAAAGTTGTAGTAGACATCTCAAAATTTCTAACATAGAAAATGGTGTATGATTTGGAGTTGTATAACTCAAGATATGGTAAAATTAATTTACCACTCTGGCTGGGATAAAAAATCGCTGGCGCGACTATTGCGATTCAAACAGCAAAACTAGCCATTATAAAGTGTTGTAACAGCTATATTTTGGTATATAACGGCTATATTTGATCCAAGGCTATAAAAACAAGATAGTATGAAGCTCAAACAAGTTGGAGAACTTGAGATTAATAAGAGATTAAGTGTTTGAGAGATTAAATCAAATTAATTCTTATGTTTGCTTGAAATGAGCTGAAATTGTTAAAGCACCTTTAGTTTTGCTATTATTTGAGTGTCGAGAATATTCTTGTAAGGAGTTTTTCTTTTTCTACTCTTTTGTAATTCTTATTGGTTTGAGTGCGAGGCTTAGAAAATATTTGTATAGGTTGAGTATGAGCCTTTATAAAACACTTGTAAGGTTTGAGTGTTAGCCTAAACACTTGTTTTTTATCTTGCATCCGTAAAAGGATCGATTAAGGAAACTCTCAAGTGTGAACTTGAGGAGTGGAAGTAGGCAAGGTTGCCAAACCACACTATAAATCTTTGTGTTCTTTCTTCTTCCCTTTCTTTCCTTTAATTAAATTTTTAATTTATTGTTAATTCCGCAAACAACCAATTCACCCCCCTCTTGGTTGCCAAAGGGACTAATAAATTCTTTCCTTGAACTGATTTCAAGAAAGATCTGCATTACCCTGAATACTCCTCCTGAACCAGTCTTTAGCTTCAGCTTTCATCAAATAGCCAACAAACTCTATGGCTCTACTGTCTGAGATCCTCAAAATCTGGACTTTTTCCTCAATCTCATCCAGAAACTCTGTAGGATCCACCTCTCCTCTATACTCGGAAGGTTTGAGCTTTAAGAACCGTTCAAAAAAAACCTCCTCAACTAAAGGCACAACTGCTAGTGGTGGTGGAGGAACCATTGGAGCAACTGGAACTACTAGTACTGGAGGTACTTATTGCTCTCTTTATTGTATAATGAACTCAGCTAAAACCTCATAATTTCTCTACAACTGATCCAATTTCTGAGCCCTACTAACCACATCTACCTATGGCTCTGTAAGAACCTCCTCACTTCCCACTCTAACCACCTAACCCTCCTCAGAAGGCAATTCTTGCCTAGGACGACCACTACCACATCCTCTACATCTTACACAACCATGTCTCGGAGGCATCGCTAAACTGATAAGGAAAATATAGTAACTTTAGACTCATAACACAAGTTTAACACAAATTTATTCCAAAGAATATATAACATGACGAAACAAAATCCTATGCTCCGTAGTTATCTTAATCAGACATTCATGCTAGGGAACTTAGATATCTATCTATCTATCTTATGGTTGAGAAACCTATAGCTCTGATATCATCTCTGTCACACCCCAAAATCACTGGTGCGATGGTCCTAGGGCAAGGGTAGACATAAGACCACCGTACACCTGTAGAACCCTTAGCTAACCAGGATCAAACATATAACACATACTAACATCATGCTAAACATCCATATCTTATATATCTCATTAATCTAATATGACATTTCCTCTTGTTCCTTATCAATCAAAATATAATTCTAATATCAATATGGAACAAGGAAAAGTCTACAATACCATCCATGGCAACAAAAGAATAAACAATATTACACACGTCTACAGAGCTTCTAAGAATATACTTCTCATAGACATGAATACATATATATATAATTCAACTATTATCCAAAAATATTATATAAAAGAGTCTTCTTGTGGAGAAGGTAATCAAGAAGATCTATCTTCAGAATTAACTCTATCTCGAACTAAGTTAGAACCTGAAATCCACAGAAGAATGATAAGCCTTCAATTCAGTAAGATGTAAACAATAAAAATGAATAACATATATAAAATATTTAAATAGAAAATTTTGAACATGTACCAGGGTATTAGAAAGAAATCTTAACATATATATTAATATCATAAGTGCTTATAAAGGGTAACACTATCCAATAATTTCATAATATATATATGAATATCAAATCATGATTATTTTTAAGAACATAAATGCCCATAAAGAATGACATTATCAAATAAACATAACATAGAACTGATATCATATCATAATGTTTGGGTAGCCTTGCTACCTTCACGTGACACATATGCTTGCGCAGACATATGTCTAGAGCTCGTGATCTCCTCTAGGTGGAACACTGATACTATACCCTATCAACCATGTTTCCTCTGTGCACATTGGACCAATGAATTAACTCTCATTGGGAAAAAACATTCTATAATGTAGGTTCCGTGATATACATATCAAGTATTGGTTCAACAATAATTAAAAGTGATCAAGAGATCACAACATATAAATAACATATCATATTATGTATAACAAAAACTTATTAATGAACTTGGTCCAAAGAAAATAACCAAGTCATTATCAATATTCAAAGATTCTATTTAAGAAGGGTTTCAATAAATTGAATTCATATATATATATATATATATATATATATATGAATATAATATACTTTAGCAAAAATTCTCATATAGAGAATCATACACATGAAACGAAATCCACATTTACCTCTTAACTCTAAAAAGCTTTCTAGACAAGCTCAAATCCTGCTCAAATTCAAAAAATCCTTAATTCCTTTAGTTTTCTTCTCCTAAATAAAAATCTCCAAAATTTCTAAATTTAGGATTTTCTCAAAACAATCATATTTAATAATTCTCCATAAATTTTAAGCTCTTTAGAGTCTCTATAAACATATTCTAGCATTAATTTAACCATTAATAGATGATAAATAATAGTTATAGAGAAAATCTACTATTCACAGTATTATTCATCCAAAAATCATAAATCTTCATATTACTAAATCTAACCATAATTATTAGCCATTAATGCTAATCAAAGATCACCCACAACTTAAAAATAACTATTCTAACAAATAAAAAACTTAATTCAAGCTAGAGAGAAGATTTGAGAAAATTATCTGATTTTCTCCTCCAAAGAAATTTTGAATAATTTGGCTTGATTTGATTTTTTATAGTCTTTAATTTGTGTTTTTTTAGCATTAATAAGGCTTAATTGAAATATTAAAATCTTATAAATGAAGAAAAATGACTTATAGTTGAGAGAAATAGGAAATGGAAAAGAAGTGAGAAGAAGAGGAAAAGGAAGAAAGAAAGAAGAGGAAAAGGAAGAAAGAAAGCTACTGCCAAAAAATAAATCCCGAGTTTACTGTTCACGGTTACTGTTTACGACAAAATCTGAAAAATTCACTTCGGCAGTACATGCTAAACTAGTTGTATCTTCAGCTACAGAAGTCTAAATGGCTCAATTTTTTCCTTCTACTTAAACTATACACATTATGCTACAACATATCCCAAATTCTTTCTTTAAAACCTTGAACATAGATTCATAAAATTCTGCATAAACATAAACTCTGAAATTCATAAAATTCATAAAATTCAAATCAAAATAAATAAATCTCACTTCCAAAACAAACATTTCATAACAAATCTTATATACATCAATACAAAAATTTTAGAATACATACAAACAAAAAAAATCTCAAATGTTATACTTAATAATTTTAAAATTTAATTAGAGTTATTATATGACACTACAGCTAATAAAAAAAATATTTGATGTAAAGAAAAAGTGAGCAAGGAAATGCTTTTGCTTGATATTTTATTCATCTGACTAGCATATCTTTATATAGGCCATATACTAATAGTAAACACCATAAATATAGCAACAAACTTACCTCCTTCCTATAACAACTTCTTATAGACTAGACCCACTCAACTATAACAAGTAAACAAATTCATAGTGATTAGGACAACACTACACAACATCAACAACATGAAAGAAAATACATTTGACTAATTCAACACAATTAAATACATTTATCCAAAAATTCTTATAAAAACTAAAATTAGTCATTTTTACTCATTAAATAATAGAATAAATTACTTTTTAATTTTTAAAATTTAATTTAACGTTGAAAAACTACTACTTAGTTTATGTACTTTAATTACGTTAGACATTGTAGTCTTTATGTATATTTTCTTTCATTTTTCTGTTAAATTTAATAAAATAATCAAAATTACCTTTGTTCCTTCATTACTCATATTTCAGCTTTTTAATAAATTATTTTTTAGTCTTTAAAGTTTAATCTAATTAACACTTATATCCCTATTTTTTAAATTTAATTAAAATAAAATATATATGTGAATATTTTTTTATATGAAATATTTATGCAAATTTTTTTATTTAATTTAAAAATTAAAATAATAAAATTACTTTTTATTTAATTAAGATAATTATTTTATTTAATTATTTTATTTATTTTATTTTTCTTTGTATATTTAATCTAAAATTAAAATAAATAAAATTAATTTTTATTTATTTAAGATAATTATTTTTATATAATTATTTAATTTATTTTCTTATTTTATATTTAATTTAAAATTAAAATAAATAAAATTACTTTCATTTATTGAAAATGACTTTTTGTATATTCAATTAAAATAATTTTTGAGTATATTTAATAAAATTTAAAATAATTAAAATTTATATTTTTTATCTTTTTTTTTATATATATATATACAAGGTTCTTTTTTAATTTTAATTAGATATATACAAAAAAAAAATTATATTGATTAAATAAATAAAAAATAATTATTTTAACTAAACATATAAAAAGTAACTTTTAATAAATAAAAATTAATTTTATTTATTTTAACTTTAAAATAAATTAAATAATTAAATAAAAAAATATTTTTAATTAAAATTATTTATTTTAATTTTAATTAAATAAATTAAAATAGTCATTTAATTTTGATTAAATGAAAAGGCCAAAAAAAAAAAGGAAAAAATCTAAGTAATGAAAAATATGGACATTTTGATTGTTTTGCTATATTTTCTTTTTTTTTTCTTTTTAAAATTTTTTTAACATAAATCTTAATATAAATTATTTTTAATTATTTTATTCTTTTAACTATATAAATAGTAAAAAATATTAAATTTAATTGTTTCGAATTTAAATTTTATTTAATAAAATTATTTGAAGAAAATATATTATAAATATTTTAAAAATAATTAAATTATTAATAAATGAATAAAAAATAAAATTAATTAAGTCAATAATTAATTTGGACTAGGGTTTATATATATATTAATTAAGTTTATATTTAGATGAAATTATATGTGAAAATAATAATTTTTACAATTTGGTAACTAAATAATAATTTTTAAGAATTTTTAAAAATTAAAATATATCTAAATAATTTATGATAAATTAAAAAAAAATTATTTTTTAAAATTTTAATATGTCAAAATTCGTGTTTTTTAGATTATATTTCAACAATGATGTTTTTTAGATTATATTTCAACAATGACATGGCACGTTAAGTTATCTTCTCAGTTTTAATTTTGACTAGTTACTTAAAAAAATTTAAACTTTAATGATATATCTAAATTTTTTTTAATAATCAATTTAAAAAAAATCACTAAAATTTAATATTTTTTATTTATTTATCTCACCCCTAATTGATTTTTCAATTTAGAATAAGAGATCTTTCTTAGAAGAGGATTTGTATTTTGTATAAAGGAGATGGAATTTTTGTTTTATCAATTTGTGGTTTTTGTATGCTTTTTATAGGGATTTGCAAGGGCAAGAATTTTAATATTGTACATATAGTTCAATTATTAGACAAAAATAAATCATTTGCTTATAGTTTAATAAATAATTCATTTTTTTTTTAAATGATCAAGAATTCCTAATATTATGTATTACAAACAAATAAAAAAATTTATAGTGTAAGGTGATTGATGAGCTTACACCGGTTCTTATGATCTGAGTGTAACACACGCAACACAATTCCACCGCATTGACTCCAGTTGGTACCAACGCTAAGAAATCGTTAAAAAGTTGTCGCGCAACTAACAACGGCGCAACTCAGAGGGGCGGTTCTACGAATAATTCTGTACCCCTACGGCGCACAATAGTATGGCCGCCAGGTCAGTGACCAGTAAAAATAAATTCACAGTTTAATGACACGTGTCAGTAACCCAAAACCTCTAACTAATGGCTGGAGCCAAGCCTGTCTTGTAGGTGCACCACTTGGTTGGCTGCTGGGCTTCCCTTCCCTTTCCTTCCTCGTCTTTTGGAGAAAAAAAATAAACTCATTGCCTCCACACTTCTCTCTCTCTCTTATAGAAATTTCTAAAACACTCTCTCTCTCTCTAAAAAGCTGTTTTCTTTATATATATATATATTTTCAAAATGGCATTAACAACCCTAATATGGCGTCGCCGCCTTTGCTATTTCCAGTAAAAGGAATGCAACGACGCAATCACCTGTAAGTTTTTACCTTAATCCTATGTTTATTATTGTTAGACAATTGTTCATGTTATGTGAAATCTGGGGAAGGAGTAGGGAGAATGTGAAATTGTTACCTGGACTGAGTTTTTGAATTATTAAGTAATAGGTGAATATGAGTTTTTGCTTGAGTAAGTTTGTTGAGTCGATTTAGCAAATTTGTTTTTTGTTTTAATGAATTGGAAAATTTGTTTATTATTATTATTTTTACCTTCTTTACTTAATTATCAATAAATGTTTCTGTTTGTAGATAATTTTTGAATTCGAGTAGCGAGTTATGTTAAATTTCAAATTCCAGAGTCAGAAGAATTGCAGATGGCTAGGGTTTTGGTGTTGTTATTTGGCAAGAATTAGCATTTTTTGGAGGGAACAGGTTTGACTTTAGAGGGTTATTGGGGATTTCAATTTGAAACGTTTTTAGTAAGTGCTGTTAGCTGGACAGATTTGCTCTTCCTTATTTCAAATGGCAGATGATGGCAAGAGGGTTTGTGGGCGTGCATCTGGGTTGGCTGTAATATTGAATGGTGATGATGGAAAGGAGAATTCGTCGAAAGCCCATCTTGTTTCATATTGTGATGATTTTGGTAATCAGCCCGTGGAGAGAGCTCTTGAATATATATTTGGTCTCCCCAACAAATCACTTGGTCCATTGAGTGGTCCTGTTGACAGCTATTTAGTCTGCTCTATAATTAAAAATAATTTCATGAAATTTCATGTGAATCCTGATAGTTTGGCTAGCAATAGGGAGGGAATTTGTGTTTTTGACAATGGTTGTAGACTTCACAAAGTTGGGCTTGAAGAATTAAGCATTTGCGGTGATATTAGAATCATTAAGTCCCCTCTGCTTCTAGAGAGTGTAGCAATGTTCAGTAGCACCAGGGCTAATTCTTGTGTGTGGGAAGGGAAATGGATGTATGAAGTTATATTAGAAACTTCGGGCATACAACAGCTTGGATGGGCGACTCTTTCTTGCCCTTTCACTGATCTTAAGGGTGTAGGTGATGCAGATGATTCTTATGCATTTGATGGGAAAAGGGTTAGAAAGTGGAATAAAGAGGCGGAGCCATATGGACAGTCATGGGTTGTTGGTGATGTCATAGGGTGTTGCATTGATTTGGATCATGATGAAATATTGTTTTACAGAAATGGTGTATCCCTTGGGGTGGCCTTTAGTGGTATTCGCAAGATGGGACCTGGATTTGGGTATTATCCTGCAATCTCGCTTTCTCAAGGTGAACGCTGTGAATTAAATTTTGGAGCTCGACCCTTTAAATATCCCATTCAAGGCTTCCTTCCCCTTCAAGAACCTCCCTCTGCAAATCTTTTGGCTACCCAGTTGCTTCAATGCTTATCAAGGTTGTTGGATATGCAGTGTATGGAGAGGGCTGATAGTTCTTTAGTTGGGAAATTAAGAAGGTTGAAGAGGTTTGTGTCATTTGAAGAACTGTTTTATCCTGTCTGTCATGGGATATGTGATGAATTGTTCTGTTTGCTTGGGGCTGATGAAGGGAGCACAGAGTATGTAGCCTGGGGTCCTCTTCTTTCATTCATGTTGGAGGTCTTTAGAGTGCAGCCGCCACATGACTATTCAAGTTTCGATAGATTTATTGATGTGTTCTTAGAGTTTCAGGAATCACGTCTGATGTTTGAGTATATCATCAATGCCCTTTCATGTGGCTGCAAAACAGCATCACTAGTTTTAACTGAATGCCCATATTCAGGATCTTACTCTTATCTTGCATTGGCATGCCATATCTTGAGACGGGTAGAATTAATGGTGCTGTGGTATAAGTCACCAGATTTCGAATTCTTGTTTGAAGGGTTTCTGTTGCAAAAAAGTCCAAGCAAGCAGGACCTCCAATGTTTGATGCCTTCTGTTTGGTGGCCTGGTTCATGTGAGGATATTTCCTATGAATCTAGCATGTTGTTAACAACTACAGCTTTATCTGAAGCAGTCAGCAAGGTATGTGCACTGTCATGGAGCAAAAATATTTTAAATTAGATCTGTGAAATTTGAGTAGTTTGCAGTTGTATATCAAATATTTTTCTTAGGATGCTGCCAAAGTCATTTTCATATAAAAATAGCTAAATTCACAGTGAATTATACATATTGAAGTTTGTCAAAGTAGGAGGCTAAAGGGGACTTATATGGATGAAATTTTTTACCACAAGCCTTGTGACCACCTGTAGTTTAATATGATTCTTTGTTGGTACCACTATTATTATGTTTGCAGTTGCATATTGTGCTATCTTCTATCTGATGGATGGATGACAGAAAAAGAGGGAAAAAAGTGAGATAGATGGCTAGCATTTTTGTCCAAAACTATAGTTATATAAGTTTTGTGGAATTTATTTCAAATTCCACCAATTTTATTGGAATTCGATTTAGTTATGTTCAATTCCACAAAATTGAAGAAACATTTTTAACATATCAAACCTGAAAAAGCTAGGATTTCAATTGACTTCCACAAAATTTTGTGGAATTTGTTTTATACCAAACAGGGGATTATGTTAGGCTTATGGCTACTTGAATTGTCTTTTTATCCTATATGAACTTTTCATTCTAAAAAATTGATGCTACAATGTGTCTAGAGAAATGCAGGCAATGCTGCTTGTATTGACCTAATTTTACATGCATGGGCATATGGGCTTTTTAATTCATATGATGTCATGAAAAGTACATATCTTTGGGAACTCAATTGTGAGTGTGAATGGTATTCACATTTCTAGCATTTGAAAATTTCTCTCTACATCTTTTTTAAAATTTTTAATTTGATGTCCTTTTTAAGTTAGTACATTTTGATACTCTAGCATCATTCACATTTGCATTCCATTTATCTTCCTGGAATTTTTTAATTGTTTTTATCGGACTCTGGACGAACCTGCAGGCATGCGAAGTGACCTTTTGTGAATTAATATTTATGCATGAAATAAAAATTAACTAATGGAACTCATGGGTAAATTTTCCATTATATGTTAGTATATATTTTTCTAACTCAGTTTCGGAGTAATCTATTTTTGTTAGTGATGCATTCGCTGTAAAATGTTTAATGGAGAACTTGTTGCTTGGGAATTTCCTTAAATTCTGTTACTGTATTGTTATTGCTGCGGTAAACTTTAATTGAATTTATTTTTCATTTGGTGCTAATTTTAATGTATTTCTGTATTGAATAATACCATATTAACACTTTTCATCTCTTTCATTGTAGATTGAGGAGAAGCATAGGGACCTCTGTCTTCTGGTCATACAGTTTATACCACCCACAACAACTCCTCAGTTACCTGGTTTAGTGTTTAGGACTTTTTTGCAGAATCTTGTATTGAAGAATAGAGGTGCAGATCGCAATGTCCCACCTCCTGGAGTTTCAAGCAACTCTGTTCTTGTTTCCTTATACACAGTCATACTTCATTTTCTGTCTGAAGGATTTGCTATGAGGGACATTTGTGGCTGGCTGAAGAGCAGTGAAACAAATAATTATGTTGGATTTCTTCATAGAGGTGGTGAACAGAGTTTCCCTATAGATTTGTTTCTGAAAAAGGATTCTTATCGAACTGACATTTCTAGGCTTGGGGGATCATTTAATCATCTATCAAAATCTCATCCTATATATAATGAGGAAGTGGAAATAATTCGGTGGGAAGAAGGCTGTGTGGATGATGAAGAAACCAGAGTAACACACAATACCATACAGAAACCATGCTGTTGTTCAAGTTATGATGTTGAATTGTCAAAAATGTCAAAACATCAAATTAGATACAGAGCTAAAGGATCTCGGGTCCATTGTACCCCTATTCCAGAGAGGTCTGCTCATGTTGCTGCAGAATGCAGTGCAGGAAGTTTGAATGATGAAATTGCAGACAAGCCTAGTAGCAGTGATCAATCTGAATCAGAGTTTGGTTATCGGCCTATGCGAGATATGAGGATTGTGCCAAGAGAGAGTGATATCTCTTCAGCTATGTTGAGAGAAGAAGAACTTTTAGATACTTTGCTGTTGTTGTATCACATAGGTGTGGCACCAAACTTTAAACAGGTAAGGAAATATTTTGGGATCAAAATTTCTCTTAATAGTGGCTATTTCTCTCTTAAAAGAAAGCACCAGTTTTTTATTTGTTTTCTTTTTATTGGAAGTTCGTTTCCGGTATCTACTTTGAGCTTATTTGTGATAAATCTAAAACAGAAATGCAGTGTTGCAGCAAAATGGAAAAAATAGTGGTGCAATTGAAACTAATGAAATATCTGCTCCTTTTTTAATGACCATGCTGACCTGAACCACCAAATCTCTGTTCATAAACTGTTATCTACTGCAATTTTTAACACTTAATGAAGCTTAGAATTTCTTTCTTTTCATGTCCATAGATGGATTTAATGATGTTTGGAAAACATAATTACATTTCAGAGGCGTTCACAACGAACTGTGAACAGTAATCTGTTAACAGTAATGTTAATGTTAAACTGTGAACAGTAATATGGATAGTAAAATAGAAGAGTTTAGGCTTCACCTAATCCTAGTCATCATGCCTAAGGTCCCACCGGCATTGTACCAAGGTTTGAATTGGATTTACTAACGTTTGGAAAACATAACAACACTTTAGAGGTGTTCAAGAAAATTTTCTTGCCTTCTAAAAAAAAAAAAAAGAAAATTTTCTTGCCTGTCAGTGTTAAATCCTTTCTTAATGTGGAGAATGTAAAATAATGCACATGATTATGCAGGGGGGAAGTGTGCATTTGAAATAGAACAGCTTGCAGGGCTGGGTATTCAGATTTTGGGTTATTTGGAAGCTAGTAGTAGAAAACCAGCTAAATGATCAGGACTTCATACTAGGAGTAGCTAGGCAGTGGAATAGTTGATGGAAACACTGATTGCTGGTGCTGTTAATAGAGTAATTAAGGAACTGTGAATAGCTACATGTGAACAGTAATGTGAATGTTAACACATGAACAGTAATATGAATAGTAAAATAGAAGAGTTTAGGCTTCATACGAACTTAGTCATCACACCTAAGGTCCCATAGGCATTGTACTTGGGTTTGAATTGCATCACACGACTCCAAATATTACTGCTAGTATTTTATTAAAAAAAACAAAGGCTTTATAATCATGTGTTTATGGATTCAAACTAATACATTGGACTTTCTAACCATACTACTACTACTACTAAACCTACAATTTGGAATGCCAAATATACTAAAAATTGCTAAAGTCATCCTAAACCTGCAAGGACTCAAAAGAAGGATGCAAAACAGGAAATTACAAAATTACCCTAAGACCCTCTTTTAGAGTTGGAATAAGAAAAAAAAAAGGAAAAGAAAATAAGGTAAGATAAGAGTTATCCGTTATTTGGGAGTTTAATTAATTTGGACGAGAAAGGATATTAAGGGATTAGTTATCCCTTTAAACATGTATTTCATTTCCTTTCAAAATTTTCAAAATTGAGAGAATAAGATATTTACTAAAAATAACTTTTTAATAGTATTATTTTATCCTTGATAACTAATTTCCTCTCTTATCCCTTAAACTTTCAAATAAAAAATATTTATTAATCATTCATTTTCTTTTCTTTTCCTATCTCATGAATAAGAGATTGTCTTTTCCTTTCTCAAACAAAAAAAACTCTCAAAGAATGCCTAAGACTTAAAAGTAGTGGACCAACAGCTAATTTATTTAAATAGACATAAATAAGACTCTAGAAGGAATAGGAAATATGCTGTTTTATTCCAAATAAATCCTAGTACAATCTAGTTCATAATCTAAAATTATGGTGTGTTTAAACATAATTTTTCAAGACTTTCTTCTCGTTTGCTTCAACATTCCCATTGTTCTCCGATAATAATTTTTCTTGGCGAGCACCTATTGGCATTTCTCTGTGCTTGTTTTCATTCTCTCCCAAGGGTCTGATGGTGGTGGAACCAAGAGGTTTGTGGCAAAATCCTGGATTTAGAGATCATCTCAGTTGGATTGTGAAATATAGTTTCTTCTCTCTAGTTGCTATCCACTTCAATGCAAGCTGTTGAGCTTTTCACTTAACATTTGATTGTTGACTTTCTAATCATTGGTTGACGTGCCTAAAGGAGAAGGCATTACAGTTAAAAAACCTACCAATTTTCAGATTAAGAGAATTGCTTATTGTGTTATTGTCCTTTGGGTTTTGCATTTGGCCCTTGAATATGTAAGATATGCTTTGTATGTCATTTCCACATTTTATAAATTGCCATGTCATATGATTGTTGTAATTGTGTCAGAAGCTAGTTATATAGATAACCTTTGAATAGTTGAAATATGCCAAATTTGTTGAAGAGCTAGTGAAAAAAAATTTGCTTTATAAATGTGTGCTATGCGTATGAGTTGTTGGAGGAGATAGTATGAAGTAACAGGATTCATGTGAGCAGCCCCAACTTTATAATCGAGTTGATTGGTGTTTGTGTTCCAACTGCTTCAGATTTTTTTACATGAAAAACTGCTACCTTCCTGATTTGTTTAACTATTTCGTGTTCTCTCTCTCTCTGTTTCGCACGCTCACACGCACGCGCACGTGTACGTTAATGAATTTGTAAGACATCTGATCAATTCTTTTGTAGGCATCATACTACATGGCTCATCAGTCACAATCAATATCACTTCTGGAAGAAACAGATAAGCAGATAAGAGAAAGAGTCTGTAATGACCAATTAAGGCGTTTGAAGGAAGCTCGTAATGATTATAGAGAAGAAGTTATGGATTGTGTCAGGCACTGTGCATGGTATGCAGATAATGAAGGATATCTTTTGGAGTTTTCATTCACTTTGATTTCCTTGGTCTTATTCTGCATGTGATATTGAACTTAACTAAAACAAGTTTTTTATTTGATGTGCTTATGCCTTCTTGCCTTTTAAAGTCCTGTCATGTCAATATCAAGAGATGTAATTGTCAAGCAGATTTACTAAATTTTGTTTCTTGCAACTTGTCCACTTATAATTGTTCTGCCCTCTACAAACTCTAACTCTGATACATTGCATGATTCTGAAATTTTGTAAGTCCATCATCCTTTTTCACTTCTTTTTGTTTAACGTTATTAATTTCTGTACTACTGATTATTGTTGCTAAATGAAACACCTATTTATTGTTGTGTGGCTGAATAATTTACAGTGAAGTTTGAATGGGGTTCAGATGAAGTTGGTTTCTTCTTCTTCATATTCTCTGTTTTTGTTGATTATAATATCATGTGTTGCAGGTATCGAGTCTATCTTTTCTCTCGTTGGAAGCAAAGAGGAATGTATGCAACCTGCATGTGGATAGTCCAACTGCTTCTGGTTCTTAGCAAAGTGGATTCTTTGTTCATTTATATACCTGAATTTTATCTTGAAACTCTGGTAATAAATTTTTCTTGGAAGCCTTGGCAATGATGATATTTTATTTATCAACATCACACCATGAGTATTTGTGTATCTATGTCACTCTATCAGTGCCTTTTAATCATAAATAATTTCTATCAATTATTGATGGATATAAGTTGCTTGTGTTTTGACTCTGCTTCCAGTGTTCATTTTATTCCAATATTTGCTCATATTGCAGGCATATATGTCCTTTTGGCATCATTAGAATTTCATTTGCATCTCTTTGTGTTACTGAAAATATTATTACATCTCTCGCCACATGTTTTCCATTCGTGTTTTGGATTCATTGTGAAATCTTGATCCTGCTTACTGAAGCTGCAGGATTGGATTCAATCTTAGCATGAAATTTCTAATTTTCTTTATACTTATTTTTTATAAATCTGTCTTCACAATGTCTCTGCGATTTATTGGCCATAAACATATTAATTTTAGTATTCAAGCGATACCTTCTATGTTCATGTGTGTCCGGTTGTTGGTTTCTCCTAAAGAAGTGTGCTAATTTGTTGTTATGAATTTGAACCCCACTCTCTCTCTCTCTTTCTCTTTCTCTCTCTCTCTCTCTCTCTCTCTCTCTCTCTCTCTCTCTCTCTCTCTCTCTCTCTCTCTCTCTCTATATATATATATATATATATATATATATATATATATATATATATATATATGCAACTGTTGTTGCATATGCAACTGTTGTTGCATGTATAATTGATGCTCTTTTGATTTATCAGGAGTTGGAGTTTTCTAGACTTGTAACATATAACCACAAATTTTAATTCAAGAGCTCTACTTCTGTAGTGCTCTCAAGGATATTTTTTTTGTCTGTATTTTATTATATTCCTAGCTGCTATTGAATTCTATTTGATGTTGTTGCAGGTTGACTGTTTTCATGTGTTGCGCAAGAGTGATCCTCCATTTGTTCCTTCTGCAATATTTATTAAGCAAGGACTTGCCTCATTTGTAATTTCTTGCCTGTAAACCTTTATTTCATTGTTTTTCTTCTGGGGTTTTGAATTTTCTTTTCTTATTTATTTATTTTTTTAAAAAAAGAGGGGGATAGAGCAGGGGGTGGCAGGTGGAGGGGAATTAATGGTTACTTTGTTTTTCATTTATAATTTTGAATTCCGGTGCTATATTTATAAGTAAGGGTATGTATGAGATGATTTTGTGCAGGTATAAAATCGTAGTTGTTCAACTCGATTATTAGGCCATTAACATTTATAAACTTTTCTAGAGAACATAGTTACAGGCTTATAGCTCTAGGTGATCATTTCGTTTTTTAAGATGCATTTTCCACATGGAATCTTTTATTCTCAAGAGAAATAGAAAACAAAAATGATAGATCCGTTAATATCATATTCTGGGTGGAATCCATTATTTTTTGCCTGTTGGGGACTGGAAAGAGAACAAGCGGGGGAAGGATGAGGGGGATTTACAGCCATGTGTGGCCTTGATGTTGCATCAAACAAATGAAAGGGATTGAAAGAGATCTGTTGCCAGAAATACATTACATTGGATGCTGAATCTTTGTCTGTCTAAGCAGCAACCTGAAAAGGACCAGCTTCAGCTGATTCACTGGAGGTTCAGTTTTTCCAATTGTTTGACTGTTCCTGTTGCACCATGAAGTACATTGCTGGAATTCATGCTCTAGAACTGTCATGCGTCCTAAATCTCCTTTACAGTGTGCTTGTTTCAGAGACTACCCTGCTTTTTTTTTTTCTTACTGTAAGAAATTCCTCATTTACTTACCAAACCTTGTTAAGCCTTTAAAATGCTAGTAACACACTTTATGCTATTCTTGCGTAATCAGCCTATATTAGCATAATTGGTTGCGGGACCTCCTAACACAAAGAGGAAGACAGTGAATGCAGAAGAGAAAGTCCATCTTGCATGTGTTAAGCATAACATTATTTCTGCTGTACTGGGATAACACCTTCAAATTAGGATACACATTGTTTTGAAGTTTGATGGAAAAAATGCAAGCTTGAATTTTCAGTTTAGAGATGCAAGTATTCCCAGTTATTAGATTGCTGGAGAATAATGTCATTTGTATAACTGAGTATTTCTGAAAATTTGTGCTGAACTTTTTTTAAGAAATTAAAATTGTTTGAATGCCTCAATGCCTTTTGATTTGATTGGTTTTTAAGCTAAATTGTTTGAAATATTAAAGCATTGAACTTGATGCTACTGGGTGTTAACAAATCATAATTTATGATTCTCTCAATTGTTAAACTGTAATGTGGATTAACTAATATATGATTCCTTGGATGAGGATTTTCAACCTTCGTTTAATTTCTGAGACTCACTATTGAGAGAAGGAATGGATTAGTAACACATATTTCTTCTACACATAGTATTGGATCTTCTATCTAATAACAAATGTTGTCACTCCTAAGCTTCAACTTATATCTAATGCTAGGTTTGGTTGGGTTTTATATTTGATAGGTGGTTTTACGCCATTTGATGGTTGTTGGTAGAGAATTGGCATTTGCCTAAAGTTATTTTTGGAATTTTTTTATGACATGCATGTGATGTAGTGATTTTGAATCAATCTAATATTATGTTATGATCAGAATGTTGTATTGTCCAATGAATTTAAATTATTGATTGGTTTTACCTGTTCATCAGGTCACTTTTGTAGTTTCCCATTTCAACGATCCAAGGATATTGAGTGCAGATCTTAAGGATCTTCTTCTCCAATCTATATCAGTCTTAGTACAGTATAAGGAATATTTGGCTGCTTTTGAGAGGAATGAGGCCGCGACACAGAGAATGCCAAAAGCATTACTGTCAGCATTTGATAACAGATCTTGGATTCCTGTCACAAACATTCTTCTGCGGTTGTGCAAGGGTCCTCGCTTTGGTTCTTCAAAGCATGGAGAATCATCATCATCATCATCAGTTGTTTTCCAGGTGAAATGATGAATATTTTCACTTGATTTTGTAACTCTATTCCTCATGAATAACTTATGGCCATAAATTTAAACTTGTTTGGGCCTTTTAATTTATATTAGAACTTGTTGCGGGAAGCTTGCATCAGTGATGAAGAATTGTTCTCATCCTTTCTGAATCGCCTATTTAATACTCTTAGCTGGACAATGACTGAATTCTCTGTTTCTATTCGGGAAATGCAAGAAAAATACCAGGTATAGATAATCTCATCCCTTCTTTGACATTGTTTCTTGCTAATTTAACAATCAGTCAACAATATGAAGTACAGCAAAAAAAAAAAAAAAGAATTGATCAAGCATTCTTCAATTGCAGTTGTTTGTAATCCAAGTGATCTTCTCTTAGATTGAGGGACTCATGATCTCATGCTTAGAGTATTGTTGGTTATGATGAAAAAAGGAGAAGGGAGTGGAGAAGAGAATTTTAATCCTTGCTATTTTTGGAAAGCCAAAAAATAGATAGGGAGGGATAGGAGGGGGAATGCATTTATCTTATTAAGATAGAGGACAGACGAATGAAAAGTAGAATTTTAATAAGAAATACACATGCACATATACATTATGCATACATACTCAAAACCTGTAGATGTTTAATATTTAAACTGGTGTAAGTAGATTCTTTTCCTATTTAATGATGCATAAATGTATGTGCAAGTGTGCATGTGTATAAGAATTGCTTCTCACTTCTGTGGATTATTACGTTGGTTGACTTGTATTACTGGTATGCAGATTATGTTACTTAAAAAAGCTGTTGATAGTAGTTTTAATAGGTATCAATTTTTCTGTTTTTTTTTTTTTTTTTTTTCCTTTTCCTGTTTATGTAATTGTAATTGTACATCTTTTGCAGGTATTAGACTTTCAGCAAAGAAAATGCTGTGTAATATTTGATCTCTCATGCAACCTTGCCAGGCTTTTGGAGTTCTGTACCCGTGAGATTCCCCAAGCATTCCTTTTGGGAACTGATACAAACCTCCGTAGGTTAACTGAATTAATTGTCTTTATTCTCAACCACATAACTTCTGCTGCAGATGCTGAGTTTTTTGACTTGTAAGTCTCTGAGCTCATGAATTGAAATCATGTTTTTGTTTATTTATCCAGTGCCCTTTTTCTTGTTTCAGTTTTATTTATTGTTATTTTCATGCATGTAGGACTCGTTATATCATTAGGGATGCAATAGATTTTGATTTCCTTTTGAGAAGTTGCATTTAAGGAAATTATTCTAGATGATTATCTGAAATTTACAGCACACATGGCCCAAGGAGATGTAGGAGAAAATGTTTATCTAATCATGTTTGAAAAATTATAAGTTAGGAAGTGAGGAGGAATTTTTTTTTGTTTTGCTTGGATTTATGGGAGGGGAAGAGAATATAAATAGTTAAATGACAAATAAGTCCATAGTTTTCTTTAACTTAGTTTTAGATTGTGAAAAAAGAAATAAGGATGAAATGGAAAATTTGAAAAAAATTGATTTCTCCTTTCATTATTCTGAAAAATTTATTTCAAAATTGGGGATCAACTCCTTATATCGGAATTATGGGGAATTATCACCCTTCTTTACCCTTCCCTTCAAAAAAAAATTTAGATGCCAAACAAGATAAGAGGGGATTTCCTCTACACATTCCCTTTCCTTTCCTCTCAATTCACCCCAAGCCTTGCATAGTGTTAGGAAATCCTTCTGGTTTATTTATATTGTGACAGATTCATTTCTATGCTGCATTTTATTTTTCTGAAAAAGTTTGTTTTGTTGGAGAACTGATTTTTTCAGCGGTCTTGTTGGAAATATCATTCTCTTCTTCCTTTGTATGTACATTTTGGAGGTTACTTCTCGGTTTTTGTAAATCTATTATTTCAAAAAATTTATCAACTAAACTTCATCTATGCTATAAATTTGATAAGGAAACTAGCTGTTAATCTTTTGCTCATATTTTTCAATTTCTTTCCTCATTATGTGGCGCACTATGTTGGTATTTTGTAGGTCACTTAGACGACATAGTCAATCATTGGAAAAAGTACATCGAGGCATGATATTAGCACCTATTATGGGGATCATTTTGAATTTGTTGGATGCAAGTGTGAAGACAGAATACGGAGAGCCGAATGATGTTGTGGGTGTTTTTGCAAGCATGGACTGCCCTGATACCATGCACTATGGATTCCAGTATCTCTTGGAGTATAACTGGGTTAGTTTTTGTCTTGAATTTGATATGTTTCCATGTCCATGTGCATGCATAAATGACACAAGACGGGTTGGAGGGTGGGTTATGAAGGAATGAATTTGAATTTATATGGAGATTAGGATGATTAGAAACTATATATGAGAGGCTAGGGTTTGTAAAGAATGGAGTTTGAGAAACAAATTAAGTAATAACAGGGAATTGTGGGCTGTAACAGGGGATCATGGGGCTATATCAGAGAAATTAAAGCACTATGAACAGTAACGTGAAGATAAAATAGTTTAAGTTTTACACCTAAACTTTCTTGGACATCAAACCCAAGATCTTATGGCATCACATCTAGGGTTGAATTGCATCGCACAAATCAAAATAGCATAATTACTAGTTTTTTTTATTTAATAATAAAGCTGAATTAAAAGTATTACAATATTAAGTATTTATAGACTCCACAATTCCTAGTCCTTTAAGTAAAGGACTTCAAAACTAGTTTGGATTCCTAAAATAAATTAAAAAGGAATAAATTACTAAATCAACAAAGACTCAAAATAAGACTTAAAATTAAAAATAATAGACACGTAAACAGATCTGAATAGATTTTTCAGCAAAGCTAGAAATTACAGAATTACCCCTGATTTCAAATAACATACCAGCAGTTTATCTATTTAGTTAGAAACATGAATTTAACTAAAAAAGACTAGTAAATATTTTATAATTTCCCCAATAATGTCCATATTAAATGGGGACTATAATTTTAAGCTTGAATCTTTAAATTTAAATTTCTTTATGTTCTTTTTCTCCGTCATTCTCCCATTGTTGGAAAAAACTTGATCTCGAGTTTTGAAGTGCTTAAAAACAAAAAAGACAATTCCTTGAATGACCATTTTGTTTCCTTCGTATTCAATAAAAGTAGAAACACTTGAAATCTTCTACTGGACATGCTTATTAATTTACTTGGAATAACAAAGTCTATCTCGTTCATTCCAACATCTCTGATATCTTCAACAATAAAGTTAAAACTTTTTTGCCCTTTCTAATTTTCCCATATCTTCTTGTTTTACTTCAATATTTTCTATTTTTTCCCCATCCATACCCTCTGTCTAAAGATTCCTCTCCTTCAAGTTTCATCTTTACCTTTTGAAACACTATATTTGTATTCATAGTAATATTAGCCTGCTGAATTGATTTTTCAATGCACATTGTTGCTTTTGGTGGTTGTTGTTCTTGTGGATTCAAATCTAGGAGCATATTTGGCCTTTTAAGGCTTTGAGAAGACAATTCTAGCTTTTCAACTTTATTTTCTGGCTGATCAATCTGCGGAATAGGCTCATCTATGTGCTATCTTGGTTTTCTTGCTCCATGATTTTGAGTTTCTGGTTGCAGATTTGCGGTTTAAGTCTTTTGAGATGGTAGTTGTAGCATTTTCGCTGCCCTTTTTGGTTGAACAACTTGTAGTAGAGGCTTTTCTTGTTGTTGGCTTAACAGTTTAGCGTATATTGTGGGCTCATGAAGCATATGTGAATGTTGTACAGCTTGTATGCCTTGTTGCCCTGAAATTCTTAGTGAAAGTTCTTGCTTTTGTGCCTGCTTTTGGAGAGGTTGCAATTTCCTTTTGGAAATCATTCACCCTTCGACCTATCATTTCAAGAAAATAGGGTAACAAATACTTTCTTTGTAGCTTAGCTTTCATCTCTTTCCATGTACAAATAGGTTATTATCTCAATCTTTCTATGTCATGCTCAACACTATACCATCATAATTTAGCTAACCCAACAAGTTTTGTACTTGCAAACCTCACTTTACGATCTTCTCCCATATAATATCAATCAAAAAAAGATTCAATACAATGAAGACAATCACAAAATAAAGCAGGATTTGACATACTTCAAAGTTAGGAACTTCTACCTTGCATCTTAAAGCGATGTCACCCACTTTATTATTTGGTTGAATTTGTCTTCTATCATGTTTAGTTGCAATTTACAAATCTTGATTATCCATTGAAGACATTATCAAATCTTAGGAAGTTTTAGTTGCTTAATATGTAAGACATGACTAATTCCATAAATTCGTAATATAAAGGAGGAGATTTTTCAGGACCACCATGCTTGTGCTTTAGACAATGTAACTCATCTATTTGTAGCTTGAAAGCACTGATTTCAGTTTGTAATTGCTGAATTTCATTCCAAAGAATATCCTGCATCATTGTAGATCAAAGCGACAAGTTTTTAGGATCTTGAAGTTTTGATACCAAATTGACACAGGACGGATTGGAGGGTTGGTTATAAAGGTATGAATTTGAATTTATATGGAGGTTAGAATGGTTAGAAACTATAGACGAGAGGCTAGGGTTTGTAAAGAATGAAGTTTGAGAAATGAATTGTGGGCCGTAACAGGGAATTGTGGGGTTGTATCGGAGAAATTAAAGATCTATGAACAGTAAAATAAATTAAAATAGTTTAAGCTTCACACCTAAATTTTAATTGCATCTCGAAATAGCATAATTGCTAGCTTTTTTATTCAATAGTAAAGTTGAATTAAAAGCATTATAATACTAAGTATTTATAGACTCAAAAACTCCTAGTCCTATAAGTAAAGGACTTCAAAACTAGTTTGTACTCCGAAAATAAATTAAAAATGAATAATTTTTTTCTAAACTAACAAAGGCTCAACATAAGACTTAAAATTAAAAATAATAGACACCTAAACAAATCTGAATAGATTTTCTTGCAAAGCTTGAAATTACAGGATTAACCCTGATTTGACGCATGAATTTAATTAAAAAAAAAAGATCAGTAAATATTTTATAATTTCCTCAATAATGCCCACATATTAAATGGGGACTATAATTTTAAGCTTGAACCTTTAATTGAATTTCTCTGTGTTCCTATTCTCCGTCAATAAATCTCTAATCTCTAATGTAGTTCACTAGCTTATTATTCATTTCATTTTGTGTATGATTATCAAAACTAGACAATTCATGTTATTTTGGATGATTGGCAAGAAGCTTGAAGTTGAGGCATATCATTTCAAGCCTATTCTGCTCAGGAGATATTACTCAATTTTATATTCTTTTATTTTATGTAGAAATCAGAGTAATGCAGTTTATTTATTTTAGAATCTTTGATCTATAAGTTAGATGGTTAGAAGAAGCATGATGGCAATGTTATGCATATGATTTTATTTTTCTTGGTTTCATTTTGAATATGGATGCATTACATGCAAAAATAAGGAGAATGTTAATCTTCTTATGTTGTATGGTGAAGGGGATTTGTGGGCCTTGGATTTTGGGTTATTTTTGAACCAATTGGGTTCTTCTGTGTCCTTTGGAGGAGGTGCATGAAGGGTGGCTGTACAGCTAATCCAGAGGTAAAGGAAAAGCTTTGGATAATGCTCATGTGCTTTGGTTTATCGATCATTTGGGGAGAGGAATGGATGACATTTTAACAGGGTAGATGCACTCATGCAAATAATAGAGATTCTGTTGAGAACTTTGTGGTGTTGGAATAATTAAAATATTAGTGTTATTGTTTCCTTCACTTTGTGATTTAGTAGAGGAAGTGCGGTGTTGGGATAATCAAAATATTAGTTTTATTGTTTCATCATTTTGTAATTTAGTAGAGGAAGTGCAGAGTAAGAAGTATTGTTAATTTTCTTTTGTATAGCACTTGTATACAGGAGGCCTATGCCTCTCCTTTGGCTGTCTATATAAAGGGGTATCTTAGCATAGAGTGGTTCATAAGAGCAGAATGATGATCTTGGTTGATAAGTAATGGATGATTCTAAGATGGTTAGAAATAATTCATGCTTTTACTGTCTGTACACTTCCATTCAGAATCCTTGAAATCCACATTTTTCTCTCCCTATGGCCCATTAAACAGGTAGACATCTATCCTAGTGGGATATTTAGGTTTCTTTCAGTGTTTACACATGGGTTTTTTGTGTGCATATGTTTACTAGGAAATTTGTGGCTTATTTACATAAAACCTTGTTCGCTAAAATGATCGTTGCACATTCCTTGGGTCTTGTAATTTTCTCTGTGCCTGTTAATCTTGATTTTGCTTCATCTTGGGTGCCGTAAAGAATGTAAGGCCTAGTTAGAAAAGTTATTTTCCTAAAAGTGATATTTCCAAAAGTAATTAACTATATGTTTGTGTTTGATAAAATACAATCTAAAAACTGCTTATAAACTCATAAGGGTATTTGTGTCTATTAATTTTTTAAAATTAGCTACGCGTTTAATTTAAAATTCAGCTATCTTGAAAAGTTTTAATTTCTAACTTATCCAAATAGTTGAATTTTAGCTATTCAGATAATTGCTTTTATTAATTTTGATATTTACCAAACACTATAAACTGAGTCAAAATCAGTTTCTCACTCAAAAAAGTTATTTTTTCCTTTCCATAAGCTATGCCAAACGGGCACTAAATCAGCTAGTTAGAATGGATTATCTGTCCATGGACATGTATATAGTGCTTGAACAAGCACTGAACACGCAATTGAAGTAGCGGTTCTTTCAAAATTTGCTTCCTCTCCTTTCCTTTTTTATTCATTGTTATATTTTTTTTTGGTAAGAGTTTGTTATTTTATTTTCGTGTCAAGTCTTTTTACCCTCTCATATCATTTTAGCAGGCTGGATCCCCCAGAGGGGATGCTTATCTTGGAAAACTTGGGCAGCTGGAGAATTTCTTGAGCATTCTAATCAGTCGGATAGAGTTGCAACAAATTGAAAGGGCTCAATGTGGAGGAGAAACATATGCAGATGATGGCACCTGTTGCATTTGTTATACTTGTGAAGCAGATACAAAATTTGCCCCTTGTTCCCATAGGTCTTGCTATGGCTGCATAACAAGACATCTTTTGAATTGCCATAGATGTTTCTTTTGCAATGCAACAGTGTTGGAGGTTATCAAGATTAGCGATGAGAATATCTAAGATTTGTGGTCTTCTATTTTGTGGTTGACTCGGAATATCTGTTTATCATGTGACTGCTACATGGGCTTTTGAATCGTTGTTTTGTCATGCTGCAGACCATCTCTCATGGCATTGTTCCAGTCATTGACTTGTCAGTGCTTATAGCACAGGCACCATTCGTAGGTTTGTGAAACGATGGCGGCGATACCGAAGAGGGAAGAAAAAAAATAGGTGATAAATTAATGAACGATGCTGCAATATGAATTATATGATTTTATACCTGCTTGTATATTGGTCTTCAAGGGGAAAAGATGGATGGGAGTCGGAAAGAACAATTCTCATAAGTTGACTAAGAATTTTGTAGGGGAAATTGAGGGCATTATTCTGTAAATATGAGATGTAAATGGCAATAAAATTCTGTTGGTCTCTTTCTCGTGTTTGTTTTGTATTATCTCATTAATTTTAAGCAGAGGAATGATGTTCTGTACATGTATTTCCTTTTGTTAATTAATCCTTACAAGATGGCCTTTCAGGTGCATGTCATGTGGGCATGGACACTTTCTGCCGATTGTTCATTGAGATTTTTGACAACCCTAAAATCCAAATCAATATTTCCAGTAATTATTTGGTATGTATATAGTATGTGTAGTGGGGAGTTAATTTCACTAATCATATCACAGTTCATAGGTCTTGTTTGGGTCGGGTTCCAATCAGACTCGCTAGTAATCGGCCTGTTGGTTTGGCATCCGAGTTGATAAACTGGTGGATTGTTGGGTTTGACTGAATCTGAATCAGTTTGAGCTGATTTGAGTTTGAGTTAGTGTACCCTAATAAAATTAGGTCCAGTTAAAAGTAAGTACAATTATACATATATATATTTATATATATTGCTGTTCAAATTACTCAAGTTAAGATTCAGATAATGCATTTTTAGAATTCGATTTGGACCAATCCTGGCTTCAGGTCTACTAAAACCAAATTTAGGTATTCTTGGCCATTTTCAAATATTCAAAATTTATGTGGAAATTTTGATAGGTTCTATTGGCCTGAATTTTTTTTTTTTTTTTTTTTTCTTCATGAAGGCCAATCCATCTGTTTCAAGTTTGGGTTTAGAGTATCAGAGGTCCAGTCTTTCCACTCTAGCCCCAAATCGAATAATTTAAGGAAATATTTTAAAATGACATTATGTATAATATTTTTTGTAAAGATGACATTAATTTTTGAAATATTATAATTTTGACACTCATTTTTAAGATAAGTTTATCGTCACATCAAGTAAAATGAATTTTCATCCGAAAATCATCTGTGTAAATTTATCTCTCTATTTCAGAAATAAAATAACATTAAGCATTTTTCCTTTCTCGCTTTTGTGAAACATAAGTTTTGTTGCATTATTTTCTCTCTCTTCGAAATCATAAGCTTTGGAGCGTTTTATTGAGAACTGTAAAAACCCGTTTTATTTTCCTCTCTTCTCGAAATCCCAACTCATTCTCGTTCATTTATATCGTAAGTTTTTGTTTGTTGATCTTTATCTTTTTTGTTTATATTTTGCTTTTAAGATTATTTGCTCATTCTCATTTATTATTTGCTTTTAAGTCACGGTCAATTAAAAATTAATCGAAATCAATAATACTTTTCGAATATTTTGAAAATTTTTGACTTTTTATCGACTAAAGTATAAAGTCGAAATCATTTAAAAATTAGTAGAATAAGTTGAAATTTAGTCAAAGTCAGTTTAAAATTAATCGAAGTAAGTTGAAACATTTTTTTTATAGGTTTTCGAGAATTTTATTCCCTCCTTAACTCTTAAAAATTGGGTATTATTGAAATGTTAATCATTTTGCTCTTGAATATTGATATATTAAGGGAGTTGAAGGTTATAAAGTTACTTCCTCTTCTTTTCCTTTATATTTCATCCTCTCAATCTCCTCTAATACTTAACTTGAAGTATTCTTTCTTCCAATGGCTTCTGACGTCATAATCCATCTCTTATCTATGATGACTGTTCACAGTCAATTTATCTTTATGTATTGGTAGGATAATAAGGGCATCGTTAAAGAAATGTTTTTTACTCATTGCTGCATTTTGCTTCTCTTGCACTCCATTTTACAGTTTGAAGATTGCATATATCTTACCCATTGCTATGTTTTGCTTCTTTTACACCCCATTTTTCATCTTGTTTCTTAATTTTTGCTAATAAGGGCATCATTAGAGGCATCTTTAAATTTATCGCCAGCTTTTAGTATTATTATATTGTATTTTAAGACAAATTGTCTCTCTGGACAGTTTGTAATCTCATGTAATTTTGTCTATAGATAATTTGTCATCTCATGTAATGCAAGTTAATAATAAAGATTGATCTTTTATCGCAATAATTTTGTCTTTTAATTTTTGTTATAATTCAATGTAAATGTCCAAAATTTAAAAAATTTGAATTACTTTTGACTAATCAAAAATAATATTAGAGCCAAATTCAACAGAAAATTAGTCAAAATAGTAGAAACTTAGTCGGAGATGACACAAAATTTATCAAAATTAATAGAAACTTAGTCCTAAACTTTAAAAATTTGAGTTCAAACTTAATTTCGACTAATATCATATTTTGAGATATGTATTTGTCTGAAATCTGACTTGATTTTGATTAATTTCAAATTAGTTGAAGCCAATTGAAAAGTAGTCGAAACTAGTTGAAATTTAGTCGAAATCAGTTGAAAATTATACTTATTTCTTTTTTTCAGGTTTTTACTGATACGTGTGACAATTTTATAGTGGCATATTTGAGGTCATGTGTTCTAAACCTGTTAATATTGGAACCCTCACATTTTACTCTTGAAGTTCGGTGAATATTGACTGCAAGGAGCGGCAATCAAAGGATTTGAAAGTTATAAATGTGTAATATCTGTTATAAATGTGTAATATCTGCCATTTTTTGAAATATATTTGTTGATTTTATATGTTTGGAAAATTTTAAAAAGATTTAAATGAGAAGTTTGAAAATTTCAGAAATTTTGTTTAGAACTGCAGCAGAATTTAGTGTTGACCATTACTTGCTCTTAAAGATATAATTGGGTAAAATGTAAAATATGAAAGTTGTTAATTTATGTTTTAGCTATAATTCTGTAAAATGGTTTGGTAAAATTCTGATTATGTGGTTAGTTGTGTCTATTTGAGCAAGGCTGGTCTGGGTGAGAATTCCTGCAGGGATGCAGTTCATGTTTG
>CANXYC012230413.1:0-15140 GCA_948193065.1 Aleurites moluccanus
GAGTATTCAGGGTAATGCAAATCTTTCTTGGAATCAGTTCAAGGAAAGAGTTATCAATGATTTCCTTCTAAAGAGTATGAGGGAGGCTAAAGCTGTTGAGTTTGAGAGATTAGTTCAGACTCCTGGTATGACTGTTTCAGAATATGTAAAGAAATTTAGATAGTTGAGTAGATTCGCTCCAGCTTTGGTTCCTATAGAGGCAACACGAATTCAGAGGTTTCGTAGAGGACTCATAGCTCTGCTGTTTAAATTTGTAGCTACTCTTGAGTTTGACTCATACACTAGGCTTATAGATAAAGTTAGAGTGATTGAGAATAGAGAGATGGAGGTTAGATCAAAAAGGGAAGAGAAAAAGAAGGTGAAGATTGGGAGTTCCTCTAGACAGGTTAGTGGAATGAAGAGTATTGATGTTTTACCTCAGTTTACTCCCCAGAGCTGATATAAAGGACCTTTAGAGAGATATCAGCAGAGGCAAAATTCCTCTAGACCAGCACTTTAGATGAGTTATGGTATTGTCAATTCAACACCACCTAGGACTACTATTCCTCCTTGTCCTATGTGTGGTAAGATTCACAGAGAAACTTGTCACTTTAGGGCAGGTGCATGCTACGGGTGTGGATAGCAGGGTCACTTGCTTAAGGATTATCCACAACCTTCTTTTGGAGATGGACCTCAGACTTCTTAGGCTTTAGTCCAGATAGATAGGAGTGTCCGGTGTAGGCCAAGGTATCTTGGGTAGAGCTATAGAGGGAGATAGAAGTTCAGGTCAGACAATTGGTCAGACTACAGTTCAGACACCTTCGGGAAGAGGTAGAGGGAGAGTATTTGCTTTGACACAGCAAGAGGCACAGACTTCTAACACTATGGTCACAGGTATTCTTCTGATCCAAGCTTTGAATGCGAGAGTGTTATTTGATTCAGGAGCTTCGCATTCTTTTATTTTGCCTTGTTTTGCTAAGAAGTTGAATATGCCATGTGTATTGTTTGAGAATGCTTTGGTTGTATCTACTCTTTTCGAGGAAAAAATAAAGGTTCAACACTTTTATCCATCTTGTGTAGTTAGTATAGATGGTAAGAGTTTAGAGTCAGATTTGATTGTGTTGCCGGTGCTTGAGTTTGATGTGATTTTGGGCATAAATTGGTTGTCTAAGTTTTATGCATCCATAAATTGTCATGAGAAGAAGTTAGTGTTTTAGCCACCTTCGGGTGAGGAATTTGAGTTTCAAAGAGAAATGAGTGAAGTATCCTATAATGTGATATTCGCCATCGGGGCGAGGAGATTGATGAAGAAAGGTTGCCAATGATATTTGGCATACATCCGTGATACTTGCAAGGAAGTGAAAGGCTTGCAGTAGATTCCTATCATTAGTGAGTTTTCGGATGTATTTCCTGATGAGTTACCTGGGTTGCCACCAGATAGAGAAATTGAGTTCGGTATTGAGTTGCTTCCTGGCACTAACCGATTTCTATTCCGCCATACCGTATGGCACCAGTAGAGTTAAGAGAATTAAAGACTAAGTTGCAAGATATGCTCGACAAAGGATTCATTCAACCTAGCAGTTCTTCTTGGGGTGCTCCTATGCTCTTTGTGAAGAAGAAGGATGGATTTATGAGACTGTGTATCGATTATAGGCAACTCAATAAGATCACCATTCAAAATAAGTATCCTTTGCCAAGGATAAATGATTTGTTTAACCAGCTGCAGGGTGCTAGTCATTTCTCCAAGATAGACGACTTATGGTCTGGTTATCATCAGTTGAGGATTCAGAATGAAGATGTGCCTAAGACTGCTTTCCGAATGAGATATGGTCACCATGAGTTTCTAATGTTGCCTTTTGGATTGACTAATGCGCCAGCTGCTTTCATGGATCTCATGAATAGGATCTTCAAGCCGTTTTTGAACAAGTTTGTCATAGTGTTTATATATGACATGCTTGTGTATTCTCAGTGTGAGGAAGAGCATAAAGAACATCTTTGGATGGTATTGCAGATTTCGAAAGAACATCAGTTGTTAACTAAGCTTTCAAAGTGTGAGTTTTGGCTTGAAAATGTTTGTTTCCTTGGACATGTTATGAGCAAGGATGGACTTAAGGTTGACCCAAGGAAACTAGACGCCATTCTTAGTTGGCCTAGACCCACCAATGTTTCAGAAGTTAGGAGTTTCTTGGGTTTGGCAGGCTACTATAGAAGGTTTATTCAGGATTTCTCCAAGATTGCAGTTCCTTTGACTAAGCTTACTCAAAAGCTAGTGAAATTTCAATGGACGGATGCATGTGAAGGGAGTTTCCACAAGTTGAAGACTTGTCTCACCACAGCACCTGTGTTAGCTTTGCCATCAGGTGAAGGAGGTTATGTGGTGTATTGTGATGCTTCGAGAGTAGGGCTTAGTTGTGTGCTTATGCAGCATGGTAGGGTAATAGCTTATGCTTCTAAACAATTAAGGAAGCATGAGGTGAATTATTCGACTTATGATCTTAAGATGGCTGCAGTTGTCTTTGCATTGAAGATATGGAGATATTATATATATGGAGAGAAGTGTGAGATCTTTACAGATCATTAGAGCTTGAAGTATATCTTCCAGCAGAAAGATCTAAATCTTAGGCAAAGGAGATGGATGGAGTTACTTAAAGACTATTATTGTGAGATTTTATACCATCCAGGAAAGGCAAATGTGGTAGCGGATGCTTTGAGTAGGAAGTCTTTGGGTAGCTTAGCCCATATTCATGTGAGTAAGAGACCTTTGGTGAGTGAGGTGCCGAGTTTACATAATATGGGGATCAGTTTTGACTTATCAGATACATGAGAACTTCTAGCATTTTTTGCAAGTCAAGCCAGTACTTATTAATCGGATCAGAGAGGCACAAGATAGAGATCCTCAGTTTGTGAAGCTGAAGAGAGATGTGGGAATAAAGAAAGCTCCAGGTTTTGCTATGATAGATGGCATGTTGAGACTTGGCAACAGAGTATGTGTTCCAACAATCGATGGTTTAAGGGATGTGATTCTTAAGAAAGGACGCCATTCCAGCTATAGTGTTCATCCAAGTGCTACGAAGATGTACCATGACATCAAGAGTTCTTATTTGTCACATCCCCTATTCCAAGAGATATGACGGTCCTAAGGTATGGGGAAGGCATAATGTCATCTAAACCCGTAGAACCCCATTTTGCATTTCTATTACAATCTAATACCCAGGACCCACAGTCTCTCTCTTCATAACCAACATTAATACAACCTATATAAATTAGAACTTTTATTCCCATTCTTAGCCCATACTACAATGTATATGCCACATGGTCCCCAATCTAATACTTTACACTGCATATATAATGTAATAATTACATCTCAGTAACATAACTTCATTTTACATTATTATTACTAAATCCATTATTACACATCATGGAGCTACTATAGAAAGATCTATATATACAAATAAGGAGTCATTACGTAGATAAGGAAAATTTCACTCTTGAAGGAAGAGATAGGAAATGGAATTGTCGCTATCTATGGAATCGTTGATATCTATCAAACCTTGAAAAGGATAAACCACAATAGGGTGAGATGAATCTTAGTGAATAACATATATATTCCCTCACTTGTAAGGCTAGGTGCTCACAAGAAGGGTCATTCAATAACAAATTATAATATTCCTGGATAGTAATATCAATGCCAAGAAACAGGATTTCCAATGGAATTCAATATCAAGTTTCAAGTATAATATAGTTCAATAGGAACAATCATATAATTATAACATTGGTTACTTGCAAGAAAAGATTGTGAACCAAATGCTTTATATCCATGATAGTTAGCAAAATCCAATGAACAATGGACAGAGGCTGCAGTTAAGTAGCATGTCAATAGTCATATAGTTGATTAGACTGTATGTCTAGGACCTTAATCCCCTTCTAGATAGGGTCCCCAATACAATACACTGTGCACAATGCCCGATGAACAAACATCTACTCCATCGGGAGAGTAGTACTGTCAATGGTCCCATTTATAAGGTAAGTAAAAATGTTATCCAATAGTGAACATCAATCAATACATTTATATATATCAAGGAATCAATTAACAATGGCTACATAATCAAAACATTTTTTAATGATAATACAACTTCTCAGGGAAGATTAAAGGAAATAATATACAAAGGTGACAAGTAAAGAAACATATATGTTACTCACCCCAAAATCCAATATGTCCAACCACCTAGCACAAACTAAAAGGGTGGTCTTCTACTTCCTTATCTTTTCCTTTATCTCTCCTTTGTTCAGCTATAACAAATATAAATCTCAATTTAGAAACATAATTTCATTAAAATACAACAAGCAAACCTAAATTCTAGACAATATTCAGAAATCCTGAAATTTCTACCCGAGCATACCCTGATATTTCACTTATAACTCATTATGTACAGGTCCAAATGCTATTCTCTTTTCACTTAATTTTATCTAAGACATAATGACGCATTTCTCATTTTTTGACTTTTCCGTGATTCGGACTTTAAGATCCTCATATTTACCAATTTCAGAAAAGTTACATTTCTGAAATTTCTAACTCGAGCCAGTCTATCTCAGGGGTCCATAGTTAATAATACAGCGAGAATTTGACAAAACTTCCAAAAGAAAAAATATTTCTAACATGTACATATACAGATTTCATGTATTTAATATTGTCAAATTCCTACATTAAAGACTTCAAAACTTATATCCAACTTTCTGCTGAGTCTCAGAAATTTCATAGAAATAAAATCCCATCCGAGTCAGTCATGGTTTGGAGATTCATATCTCCCAATACAGAAGGATTCAATCAAAATGTTTGAAAAACAAATATTCTACACATACAAAGCTACAAATTTTATGTTCTGCACATTTTCAAATTCTACCCCTAAGGGCACGAAAATGGAGCCCAAAATTTCTGTCAAGCCACAGGAAATTTCTGAGATGGAAATTTTTAGAATTTCCAATCAATTTCTCTACTCTAGAAATAACATCATATTACTTAATCATTCAAATAACTCATCAAAAATAAATTTCAAAAATTGTTAAGAAATTTATCTTGAAGAAAAATTGCTCCAAATCTCTATCTAAGCCCAAATAATTCAATTAGGTGATGGAGAAAATACTATTTGTGAAAGGATTTATGCTAAAATCAAAAGAATTTAGGAAGCTAGAAGAACAAATTTTCCATGGAGAAGAACATGAAATTTTCGGCCATGAAGGAGGAAAAGAAGAAGCTGATAGCTTCCTTTGTCATACTTATCTATATATATAACAAATGGCCCAATAGGAAAATTAGAGAAAAGAAAAATAAAGAAAAAGAAATAAAGAAAAACAATATAATTAAATCATTTTAAATTATATAAATAATTATAGATATATACCTATATATATATATATTTATATAATTATTTAGCCATTTTTGTTGATTTTTTAAGCTAATCCTTGATTAATTAGTAATTATTCAATTAATTAACTCTTAAGTATTTTCAATTTACTTTGCTATAATTTTTAATACTCTAGCATATTCAACTATGTTCATATTGTCCATTTTATTCGATTTAATTCTCATTTAAATTCTATAATTCACTTTAATATCTATTTTCCATTGTCTTTGATTAATTTTCAGTTATTGCTCTCTGGAGAATTAAAAATTTTTTTTTTACCCAATTTGGGTTTCCTATTATAATCGTTCGGGTTATTACATTATTGGTGGAGTGGGATGAAGAAGGATGTGGCAGAGTTTATGGCAAGATGCTTGACTTATCAGCAAGCTAAATTTGAGCAATAGAAGCCTTCGGGTCTACTTCAATAGTTGCCACTGCCAGAGTGGAAGTGGGAAAGGATAACTATGGACTTTGTTGTGGGGTTGCCACGGACTTCAAGTGGGCATGACTCGATCTAGGTAATTGTGGATAGATTAACCAAGTCAGCTTACTTCTTGTTAGTCAAGACAACCTACACAGCTTCTCAATATGCACAGATGTATATTGATGAGATAGTAAGACTCCATGGGATTCCAGTAAGACTCCATGGGATTCCAGTTTCTATTATCTCTGATAGAGGAGCTTAGTTCACATCAAGGTTTTGGCAGAAGCTACAAGAGTCTTTGGGTACTCAGCTTGATTTCAGCACAACATTTCATCCCCAGACAGATGGGCAATCAGAAAGGACCATCCAAACTCTAGAAGACATATTGAGAATGTGCATTCTAGACTTTAGAGGTAATTGGGATAAGCATTTGCCTTTGATAGAGTTTGCCTACAATAATAGCTACCATTCTACCATCAAGATGGCTTCTTATGAGGCTTTGTATGGTAAAAAGTGTAGGTCTCCTTTATGTTGGGATAAAGTGGGAGAGAAGCATGTTGAAGGGCCTGAATTGATTTAGTATACAGCAGAAAAGGTCCCTAATCATCAGAGAAAGATTGAAGACTGCTTTTAGTAGGAAGAAGAGCTATGCTGATCCTAAGAGCAAAGATCTTCATTTTATGGTTGGTGACTTAGTTTTTTTGAAAGTCTCACCTATGAAAGGAATTCTAAGGTATGGTAAGAAAGGCAAGCTATCTCCGAGGTACATTGGGCCATTTGAGGTGTTGGATAAAGTTGGAGAAGTCTCTTACATATTAGCCTTACCACCTTACTTGAACAATGTGCATCCAGTCTTTCATGTTTCCATGCTTCGAAAATATGTTGTAGATCCTTCCCATGTGTTACAAGTTCAAGAGGTAGAATTCCAGCAAGACTTGACTTATAAAGAGGTTCCAATAGTCATCATTGATAGGATGATCAAGAAGCTAAGAAACAAAGAGATAGTAATGGTTAAAGTCTTATGGAAGAACCAAGTTATGAAAAAATGCACTTGGGAGAGTGAGTTGAACATGCAAGCTAAGTATCCCCACCTATTTCAAGTTTAAGGTAAATTCTTTAAATTTGAGAATGAATTTTGTTAAGGGGGGGAGAATATAACACCTGAGATTTCTTTTGCTTGTATGTATTCTGAAATTCTTGTAATGACGTATATAAGATTTGTTATGGAATGTTTGTATTGGAAGTGAGATTTGTTTGTTTTGATTTATATTTTAGAATTTGTTTATAGAGACTCTAAGGACCTTAGAATTTATGGAGGATTATTTTGTGTGATTGTTTTGAGAAAACCCTAAATTTTAGAATTTTGGTGATTTTTATTTAGGAGAAGAACTCAAGGAATTAAGGATCTTTTGAATTTGAGCAAGAGTTGAGCTTGAATAGAAAGCTTTTTGGTGCTAAAAGGTAAGTGTAAATTTTGTTTCATGTGTATGATTCTCCATATAAGAATTTTTGCTAAAGTATATTATATTCATATATATGTATATGTTATTTATGAATTCAATTTATTGAAACCCTCCTTAAATAGAATTTTTGAATATTGATAATGACTTGGTTATTTTCCTTGGACCAAGTTCATTAATAAGCATTTGTTATACATAATATGATATGTTATTCATATGTTGTGATCTCTTGATCACTTTTAATTACTATTGAACCAATATATGATATGTATATCACAGAACATACATTATAGAACGTTTTCCCAATAAAAGTTAATTCATTGGTCCAATGTGCACAGAGAAAACCTGACTGATAGGGTATAGTATCAATGTTCCACCTAGAGGAGATCATGAGCTCTAGGCATATGCCTGTGCAAGCATATGTGTCACGTGAAGGCAGTAAGGCTACCCAAACGTTATGATATGATATCAATTCTATGTTATGTTTATTTGATAATGTCATTCTTTATAGGCATTAATGTTCTTAAAAAGAATTATGATTTGATATGCATATATGTATTATGAGATGATTGGATAGTGCTACCCTTTGTAAGCACTTATGATATTAATGTATATATGTTAAGATTTCTTTCTAATACCCTGGTACATATTCAAGATTTGTTATTTAAGTATTCTATATATGTTATTCATTTGATTGTTCACATCTTACTGAGTTGAAGGCTCACCACTCTTTTGTGGATTTTAGGTTCCAGCTTAACTTGAGAGAGAGTTAATCTTGAGGACAGAGCTTATTGATTTGCTTCTCAACAAGAAGACTCTTTTATGTAATATTTTTTGATAATAGTTGAATTATATATATGTATTCATGTCTATGAGAAGTATACTCTTAGAAGCTCCGTAAATGTGTGTGATGTTGCTTATTCTTTTGTTACCATGGATGGCATTGTAGACTTTTCCTTGTTCCATATTGATGTTAGAATTATCTTTTGATCGGTAAGGAACAAGAAGAAATGTCATATCAGGTTGATAAGATATATATAAGATATGGATGTTTGGCATGATGCTAGTGTGTGTTGTATGTTTGATCCAGGTTAGCTAAGGGTTCTACGGATGTATGATGGCCTTATGCCTACCTTTGCCCTAGGACCGTCACACCGGTAGTTTTGAGGTGTGACATCAAGAATCAATGAATAGGTAGGATAATAAGCAATAAAACAAATAATATCAATTTTGGTTACATATATCAATGGCTCAGTAAGTTGAATAAATATGACCATAACAGATATATGCCTCATGAAATAACTTGTGAAATACATAAAGTTGATCAGACCTTATAGTTAGGAGTATTACCACCCCTTCTAATTGGGTTAGGACATTGTACCCTGTTGAAAGTCCCTTTGGGAACCAAAATGGGGGGTGAATTGGTTGGAATGACAAATTAAGGATAAATTAAAAATTAATAAGATGAAGAAGGGCAGAGAAAAATTAAACACAAGAATTTTATAGTTATTCGGCCAATACTTGCCTATGTCCGCTCCTCAAGATCACACTTGAATATTTTACTTGATCCTTTTATGGGTGTAAGACCAAACCCAAGTGTTTAGGCTTACACTCAAACCTTACAAAGTGTTTTCAATTGCTCACACTTCAAACCTTCACAAATGTTTTATCAAAGGCTCACACTCAAACCTTACAAAGTGTTTTCAATTGCTTACACTTCAAACCTTCACAAATATTTTATCAAAGGCTCACACTCAAACATATATAAGGGTTTTACTAAGGCTCATACTCAAATCCTTAAGAATTACAAGAGATGAGAAAAAGAAAGATTCTCTTTAACTTTTTCTCAACTCTCAAACAATAAATGAGTTTTAACCAACTTAAAGATTTACAACTAATAGCTCACAAAAATAGTTTTACAATAAATAAACTTTTCAAGTCATAAATATGAATTATTTGGTGCAATAGCTCAATAATATATTCTTGTAATACTTGAGTAATTTATTTTTTTATTATTTTGATTGTTTGTGAGTAATCTGATTAGTATTTAGTAAATCTTAGAAATTTTGTTTGATATGATTTTGTGAAGTCAGATTGTGATTTTCGCAGAATGGGTGAATATATATATAAGTTTTAGATTTTTTTTTTATTTACTTTACTTTAAGTTTGATGGGCAGTAGGTCTGTATGTTATTTAAGAATTTTGTATTTGAGAGGAATTACGCTTCCACAATCAGAGCATGTATGATTTGTTGTGTGATGCTGTAAGTCTGAGTATATTATTTTTTTGTTTTGATATGATAGTGGTTGAGCGAGTCAAGTATTAGCATGAGTAATATTTCTGTATGTGTTTTATAGTCAGTAGTAGAATTGAGGAGATGGAAATTGTAGCGTGTCTGCAAGATCAGGTAGTGCGAGTTGGCAAGGAGGAGAGAGTTTGCGAAGTGGGTTTGCGAAGTGGTATCTACGTAGTGAGGCAGTAGCCTATTTAACCAAGGATCCAGTAGCCAAAATTTCACGATAACTTCTTTTCTTTTCTTCCTTTCTTTTTTGTTTCTTTTTCTATTTTTCTCAAATCTGTTCCATTTGTTTTCTAGTGCATTAATACTCCTAAATAATGCATTAAACCATTATATTCTCTCATTTATTAAGGCTTCAGCCATCATTCCAAGTCAAGATTCTTCAAGGGCGCAAATTGGGGAAATAAGGTAATTCTTCTATGAGCTCTATTTTTCTATCAGATTAAGGTCTTGGGTAGTTAGAATAATTAATTATGAGTTATATAAGATTTGTTAAGAGCATTTAAGGCCATTAATTTCGGTTGATAGGGAAGACATAAGAATTTATGAATATGATGAATAGTGATGTGAATAGTGACCACGTTCAAAATTTCAAATATTCTTAAGAGATAAATTACATTGATGATTAGGAAACAATAATAGAAGCTATAAGATGGTTAAAATTTGATGGAATTATAGTATATATTATTAATTAAGAAAACCCTAATTTATGAAATTTGGGAAAATTGTTAGGTTCGGCCATTTCAAGGAATTTAAGGAGGCCATTAATTAAGCAAGTGTTGATTAGAATTAGTGGATAATATTACTATGAGGTAAGTATGAATATCATAAATGTATTTATTTCTTACGAGATGATTGCTAAATATTCATATATATATATACATTCAGTATTGCCACTGTAATATTATGACCTGCATTATGTATACGTTTTATATATGTGTGTGTGTGTGTGTGTGTGTGTGATAATGACTTGGTCATTCCTTGGACCAAGATCATGATTAAGCCCTTGCTATAAATGCTAATTGGTCTCTTGACCAAATTCAAATTTGTTGAGAACACAGTATCTTCTTTATGAACCTGAGACATATATGCATAGAACGCTTTTCCCAATGAGAGTACATTCATTGGTCCAATGTGAACAATGGGAACCTAGCTGATAGGGTATAGTATCAGTGCTCTCCTAGAGGGGGTCACGAGCTCTAGGCATATGCCTACGCAAGCATATGTGCCACGTTAAAGTAGCAAGGCTACTGATACGTATGTTATGATATGAGATCAGTTCTATCATATGACATTTGATAATGCCATTCTTTGTGGGCATTTTATGTTCTAAATGAGAACCATGATTTGATTTGTGATATGATTTGATAGTGCTAAATATTATAAGCACTCATGTTCTTTCCAAGTAAATATGCTTGAGATTCTTTCATACCCAATTATATAAATATATAAATATACATATATATGTTCATGTTCAAGATTTGCTATTTAGATTCTTGATTTATGTTGTTCATATCTTATTTAATTGAAGGCTCATCCCTCTTCTGTGGTTTCAGGTGCTAGTGTAGCTCAAGAGAGAGCTAATCCAGCGGATAGAGCTTCTTGACTTATTCTTCCCAAGAAGCTTGGATGTAATTATTTTGGATATTATTTTGATATATGTATATATATAATCATGTCTGTTGAGGTACATTGTCTTAGAGCTCCGTAGTTAGATATGAGATGTTTTGATTTTGTAGCCATGGATGATATTTGTAGACTCTTACTTGTTCCATATTGATGTTGGATTCATCTTTTGATCGGTAAGGAACAAGTAGAGAGGTCATATTATAAATGATGATTTATAAGATATAATGTTTTGCATTAGTTAGAATGTATGATTATTGATTGAGGCAGGTTCAGTTAGGGTTCTACGGGTTTATGGTGGCCTTATGCCTACCCTTGCCCTAGGACTGTCACACCGATGGTGCCGGGGTGTGACAAAGGTGGTATCAGAGCTATAGGTTTATAATAATGAGATAGATAGATAGATATGCAAGTTCTCTAGTATAAGTTCTTGCTTAAGATGACTACGAAGCATAGGATTCATATCACATCAATGTTGTGTATTGCTTTGGTATAGATTTGCGTTAATTTTGTGTTTTGAGTCTGAGTTTGCTTTGTTTTTTTTTTCTTATTAGTATTGAGATGCCTTCAAGGCGAGGAAGAAGACGTGGTAAAGGTCGTCCTAGAAGAGAGCTACCTTCTGAAGAAGGGTCAGTGGGTAGAGTGGGAGGTGATGATGTTCCTCCAGAGCCGCAGGTGGATGTTGTTCATATGGCTCAGCGGTTGGATCAGTTACAAAGGAACTATGAGATGTTAGCTGAGTTCATTACTCAGCAGAGGCAGCAGTAGACTCCTCCAGTGCAGGTAGTTCCAGATATTCTAGTTCCTCCAGTAGTTCCTCCACCCCCGCCAACAGTGGTACCTCAGGTTGAGGAGGTCTCGTTTGAGAAATTCTTAAAGCTCAAGCCTTCAGAGTATAGTGGTGAGGTAGATCCTACAGATTTTCTTAAGGAGATAGAGGAGAAAATTCAGATTTTGAGGATCCCTGATAGTAGGGCAATTGAGTTTGTGGGGTACTTGATGAAAGCCGAAGCTAAGGATTGGTTTAGACGGAGTATTCCAGGTATGCTTCGGGATCATAAAGAGTTGTCATGGGAGAGATTCAGGGAGTTGGTTCTTAGTGAGTTTCTTCCTAAGAGTGTGAGGGATGCTAAGTCTATTGAGTTTGAGAGGTTGGTTCAGACTCTGGATATGACTGTGTCAAAGTATGCAAAGAGGTTCAGTCAGTTGAGCAAGTTTGCTCTAGCTCTTGTGCCTATAGAAGAAGCATGGATTCAGAGGTTCCGTATGGGGCTTATAGCTCCATTGTTTAAAGTTTTGGCTGCTCTTATGTTTGACTCTTACTCCAAGCTTGTAGATAAGGCTAGAGTAATTGAGAATAGGAAGATGGAGGTTAGATCTGAAAGGGAAGAGAAGAAGAAGGCTAAGATTGGAAGTTCCTTTAGGCAGGATAATGGGGTAAAGAGTATGAATATTTCGCCCCAATCAGTTTTTCAGAGCCGATATAGAGGACCATCAGGGATATCCCAGCAGAGACCGAATTCCTCTAGATTTGTTTCTCAAGTGAGCTATGGTATAACTAGTTTTGCACCACCTAGGACTTTTAATCCTTCTTGTCCTACGTGTGGTAAGCTTCATAGAGGACCTTGTTTCTTCGGGTCAAGTGCATGTTATGGGTGTGGACAACATGGTCATTTGATTAAGGATTGTCCACAGCATTCTTTTGGAGTTAGCCCCAGTCTTCTCAGACTTTAATTCAGATGGTTAGGGAGAGAAGTGTGGGTCAGCAGTCCGGCATTGGCCGTGGTATTTTAGGAAGAACTCTGGATGCAGGTAAAGGATCAAGTCAAATTTTTGGACAAGCTACCAGTCAAGCGCCTATGGGAAGAGGTAAAGGAAGAGTGTTTGCTCTTACGCAGCAGGAGGCCTAGACTTCTAACACTGTGGTCACAGGTATTCTTCCTATTCGGGCTTTGAATGCTAGAGTGTTGTTTGATTCAGGAGCTTCACATTCATTTGTTTCTTCATGCTTTGCTAAGAAATTGAGTATGCCATGTGAATTGCTTGAGAATGCTTTGGTAGTATCGACTCCTTTAGAGGAAGAGATTGAGGTTCATGATTTTTCTCCATCTTGTGTGGTTAGCATAAGTGGTAAGAGTTTAGTAGTAGACTTGATTATGTTGCCTGTGCTAGAATTTGATGTGATATCGGGCATGGATTGGTTGTCTAAGTATTATGCAACCATAGATTACAATGGGAAGAAGTTGGTCTTCAAGCCACCTTTGGGTGAGGAGTTTGAATTCCAAGGGGAAAGGAGTGAAGCACCATATAATATCATATCAGCCTTAGGGGTGAAGAGATTGATGAGGAAAGGGTGCCAAGGATATTTGGCTTATGTCCAAGATACTCGAAAGGAAGTAAAAGGTTTGGAGCAGATTCCTATTGTTAATGAGTTTCCGGATGTGTTTCCTGAAGAGCTACCTGGGTTGCCACCAGATAGATAGATAGAATTTAGTATTGAGTTGCTACCTGGCACAGATCCAATTTCTATTCCTCCATGTCGAATGGCACCAATGGAATTGAGAGAGTTAAAGACTCAATTGCAAGATTTGCTTGACAAGGGATTCATCAGACCTAGCAGTTTACCATGGGGTGCACTTGTACTCTTTGTGAAGAAGAAAGATAGTTCCATGAGATTGTGCATAGATTACAAACAGCTCAACAAGACAACTATCAGGAATAAGTATCCTTTGCCGAGAATAGATGATTTATTTGATCAGTTGCAGGGTGCAAGTTATTTCTTCAAGATAAACTTGAGATCAGGTTACCATCAGTTGAGGATTCGAAGTGAGGATGTGTTAAAGACAGCTTTCTGATCAAGATATGGTCACTATGAGTTTCTGGTATTACCGTTCGGATTGACCAATATACTAGCTGCATTTATGGACTTGATGAACCGAGTGTTCAAGCAATTTTTGGACAAGTTTGTCATTGTGTTCATTGATGATATTCTTGTGTACTCTAAAAGTGAAGAAGAGCATAGAGAGCATTTTAGAATTATGTTGCAGACTTTGAGAGAGCATCAGCTATTTACTAAACTTTCGAAGTGTGAGTTTTGGCTAAATAGTGTGGGCTTTCTATGACACAGTGAGCAAGGATGGGCTTGAAGTTGATCCTAGGAAAGTGGATGCAATTCTAAATTGGCCCAGACCCATAAATGTTTCAGAAGTTAGAAGTTTCTTGGGTTTGGCAGGCTACTACAGAAGGTTTGTTCAAGACTTTTCCAAGATTGCAGCTCCTTTGAGTAAGCTTACCCAGAAGCAAGTGAAATTTTTATGGTCAAATGTATGTGATAAGAGTTTCCAGAAGTTAAATACATGTCTCACCACAGCACCTATTTTAGCTTTGTCGTCAGGTGAAGGAGGGTATATAGTGTATTGTGATGCATCAACAGTACGACTAGGTTGTGTGCTTATGCAGCATGGTAAGGTGATAGCTTATGCTTCTAGACAGTTGAGGAAACATGAGGTAAATTATCCAATGCATGATCTTGAGATGGTTGCGGTTATGTTTGCTTTGAAGAAATGGAGACATTATATATATGGAGAGAAGTGTGAGATCTTCACATATCATAAAAGTTTGAAATATATATTTCAGCAGAAAGATCTTAACCTTAGGCAACGGAGATAGGTTGAATTGCTTAAGGATTATGACTGTGAAATTTTATACCATCCAGGAAAAGCCAATCTAGTGGTTGATGCTTTGAGCAGGAAGTATTTAGGAAGCTTAGCGCATGTCCAAGTGAGCAGAAGAACATTAGTGAGAGAAATGCAGGAATTGTATGATTCAGGAATCAGATTGGATTTGACAGATTTAGGAGTGCTTTTAGCTTATTTCTAGGTTAAGCCAGTTCTCATTGAGTAGATTAGTGAAGCTCAAGACAAAGACCCTCAATTGGTGAAGCTAAAGAA